>JAQQSO010001996.1:0-14789 GCA_028658305.1 Pachyuromys duprasi
GAATGGATACAGAAATTGTGGTACTTTTGCACAAGGAATACTACTTACTACTCAGCAATTAAAAAGGAGGAAATCATGAAATTTGCAGGCAAATGGTGGGACCTGGAATCGATCATCCTGAGTGAGGTATCCCAAAAGCAAAAAGAAACATATGGTATATACTCACTTATATAGACCTATAGGATAGGAAGTTCAAGCTGAAATCTACACACCTAGAGAGGATACACAGGAAAGAGGACCCAGGTTGGTATGATCAAGGCTTGTTTGGATGAACAAATGGGATGGACATTGAGTGGAGGAGAAAACAAGCAACACGACAGGAGCATGCCAAGGAGGACCTCTGTGGATGTCAATGTAGCAATGTATCAGAGCAGATATTAAGACTCGCGATCAAGCCTCTGGCAGAGGGCGATAATTAATCATAGATCTGGGGGAGGTTGGTGAGACTTGGGGAGAACAAGAGCTCCACAAAGACCAAACTGAGCAAGGCACAGGGGTCTTGTATGAGACGGTTTCTACAATCAAGGACCATGTGTGGATGTGGCCTGGAACCCCCGCTCAGATGGGGCCCATGATAGCTCGTTGTCCGACTGAAGACTCTAGTGAGGGAAACAGGGACTGTTTCAGTCATGATCTTGATGGCTGACTCTTTGACCCTCTCCCATACAAGCTGGGGAGTGACAGACTCGCTAGATCCCAGGGGAGGACATTGCAATCAGCCCTGAGGAGACAGGATGAGCTGGGGTTGGATGGAAGGGGAGGAGGTCCTCCCATGTTGGTGGACTTGGAGGGGGCGGAGAGGAGGGAAATGAGGGAGGGACAGGGAGGGTGGGAGGGAATGAGGTAGGAGGCTATGCCTGGGGTGCAAAGTACCTAGCCTGTGATTGATATAAAAATAAATAAATTAAAAAAAAAAACAAAACCAAAAAAAAAAAGAAAGTCAATTTTATTAGATACTAGGATCACTACCCCAGCTTGTTTTCTGAGTCCATTTGCTTGAAACACATTTTTCCAGTCCTTTACTCTGAGGTAGTGTTTATCTTTGTTGCATAGGTGTGTTTCTTGAATGCAGCAGAATGTTGGATCCTGTTTCTGCAACCATTCTGCTAGTCTGTTTCTTTTTATTGGAGCATTGAGTCCAATGTTGTTGACAGATAATAGTGACCAATGACTGTTAGTTCCTTTTATTGAGGAGTTGGTGGTCTTACTATGATTCATTGCTTTTTTTTTCCTTTTTAAATTTTTGCCTGCAGATTGTTTGTATCCTATATTTTCTTTGGTGTAGTTGTTTTTGTTGGATTGGAGTTTTCCTTTTAGTCTCTTCTGTAGGGTTGGGTTGCTGTGTAGATATTGTTTGAATTTAGTTGTGTCACGGAATATTTTGTTTTCTCCATCTATGTTGATTGACAGCTTTGCTGGGTAGAGTTGTCTTGGTTGGCACCTGTGTTTCCTTAAAGACTGCATGACCTCTGCCCAGGGCCTTCTGCATTTCATAGTTTCTGATGAGAAGTCTGATGTGATTCTGATAGGCCTACCTTTGTATGTTACTTGACCTTTTTACCTTGCTGCCTTTAATATTTTTTCTTTGTTTTGTAGGCTTCGTGTTTTGACTATGATGTGACAAGAGGTATTTCTTTTCTGGTCTAGTCTATTTGGTGTTCTGTAGGCTTCCTGTATGTTTATGGACATCTCTTTCTTTAAATTAGGGAAATTTTCTTCTATGATATGCTTAAAAATATTTTCTGGACCTTGGAGCGTGGAGTCTTCTTTTAAATCTATTGCTATTATTCCTAGGTTTCATCTTTTCATGGTGTCCTTGATTTCTTGAATGTTTTATGCTTGGACTTTTCTGATTTTTCTTTTTCTTTGAGAGAGGAATCAATTTCAGCAAGTGTATCTTCAGCTCCCGAGATTCTCTCTTCCATCTCTTGTATTCTATTGGTGATGCTTACTTTTGTGGTTCCTGATCTTTTTTCTAACTTCTCCAGTTCCAGGTTTTTCTCTGTTTGTGTTTTCTTTATAGATTCTAATTCTGTTTTCATGCTTTGCACCATTTCCTTCATCTGATTGAAGGTGGCCCTTATTTTTGTATTTTTTTCTCCTCTATATGTTTCTAATTGTTCCTCTTCGTGAGCCATTGTATTCTTTTGAATTTCTTTGAGAGTTCTGTTCATTTCCTCTTTTTGTTCCTGTAGTAACCAGATAATCATAGCTTTAAATTCATTTTCCTGAATTTCTGCTGAATTAAAATATCCATTAGTTTTTGGTGTTTCTGGTGGTGCAATGGTGTCCTGATTTTTGTTGGATGAGTTCTTACATAGACGTTTGGCCATTACTTATATATAATCTTTGCTGTTTGTCCTTTGAGTCTGAACTTCAGACTGGAACTGTCTTACTCTGGTGTCTGTAGAATTCTTCAGGAACATCACTGAGGTCCAGAGGTTTGAGACTTTGTGTTGCTGCTTCAGTTGTTCCTGAGGGAGAAAAAGCCACTGGTGCAATCATAAGCGTGTTTGTGTGTGTATGTGTGTGTGTGCACATGCGTGCACACATGGACACAGGTGCAGGCATGTTTGTCTTGAAGGGAAACCTAGGGTGTGTAGCTGCTTGGGATATATGGGTTGGGAACAAGCCAGGCAGGGATGTGGATGCTAGCGCAATTAGCAAGGGCAGATCTCAGTCATAATGCCCCGGTGCAGGTGTCCTGAATACCCTGTGGACTACAGTCTGTGGCGGGGTCAGCAAGCTGGACTCTGAGGTCTGAGGCTGATGCTGGGGGCAGGACACATACCCTGTACTCTGTAGTGGCCTCTCTGAGCCTGGCCCTGAGTTCTGTGTTGGAAGCTGTGAGCTCAGCAGGCTGCACTATGCTCCCTGAGTTGGGAAGTGCTATCTGCTTCCTCAGCTGCTACCCCCTCAGACAAGGCTGTGGGGGAATGCCAGAGATCTGTGCTTGGAGCACTGTGCTCCTTTTAAGTTGCTGAGTGCACTGCAGGCTGCCTCCTCTACTTCAGTGCTGGTTGGGATACCTCCACTGCTGCCTTCCTGCTGGCTGCAGTATCTCCTCCACTTCCTCTGCTGCAGTCTTGGCTATGTCAGCTTCTGCTTCCATCTTTTATGGGGAAGTGCCTCGGAATTGATTCCCAGGAAAACAAAATCGCTAGCCAAACTAACAAAAAAGGCAGGGAGAATCTATCCAAATCAGCAAAATCAGAAATGAAAAGGGGGACATAACAACAGACATTAAGGAAATCCAAATAATCATTAGGTCTTACTACAAAAGTCTATATGCCACAGAATTTGAAAATGTAAATGAAATGGGCTATTTTCTTGATAGATTTCCTCTACCTAAATTAAGTCAAGATCAGGTAGAAAGATTGAATAGTCCTATATCCCCCAAGGAAATAGAAGCAGTCATCAACAGCCTCCCTTCCAAGAAAAGCCCTGGGCCAGATGGATTCAGTGCAGAATTCTACTAGACCTTCAAAGAAATAATAATGCCAATTCTCTCCTATTTCACAAAATAGAAAGAGTAGGTACATTACCAAACTAATTCTATGAAGCCACACTCACCTTGATACCTAAACCACACAAAGACCCAACAAAAAAAGAGAACTTCAGACCTATCTCTCTTATGAATGTTGATGCAAAAATACCCAATAAAATACTTGCAAACCATATCCAAGAACACATAAAAGATATCATCCACCATGACCAAGTAGGCTTCTTCCCAGGCATGCAAAGGTGGTTCAATATACAGAAACCCAACAAACTGAAGGAGAAAAACCACATGATCATCTCTTTAGATCCCGAAAAATCTTTCAACAAAGTCCAACATCCATTGATGTTTAAAGTCTTGGAGAGATCAGGGATACAAGGCACATATCTAAACATAAGAAAGGCAATATACAGCAAGCTCAATGGAGACATCAAACTCAATGGAGACAAACTTAAATCAATCCCACTGAAATCAGGGACAAGGCAAGGCTGCCCATTCTATCCATATTTCTTCAACATAGTACTTGAAGTCCTAGGTTGAGCAATAAGATAACTAAAGTAGATCAAGGGGATACAAATCAGAAATGAAGAGGTAAAAGTATTCCTATTTGCGGAAGATATGATAGTATACATGAGCAATCCAAAAAATTCAGCCAGAGAACTCCTTCCACTGATAAATACCTTCAGCAAAGTGGCGGGATACAAAATCAACTCAAAAAAAAAAAAAAAAAAAAAAAAAAAAAAAAAAAAAAAAAAAAAAAAAAAAAAAAAAAAAAAAAAAAAAAAAAAAAAAAAAAAAAAAAAAAAAAAAAAAAAAAGAAATCAGAAGCCTTCCTGTATACTAAAGACTAAATGGTGGAGAAAGAATTTAGAGAAACAGAACCCTTCACAATGGCCACTAATAACATAAAGTACTTTGGGGTGACTCTAACCAAGCAAGTGAAACATCTGTTTGAGAAAAATTTCAAGTCTCTGAAAAAAGAAATTGAAGAAGATATCAGAAGATGGAAAGATCTCCAGTGCTCATAGATTGGAAGGATTAACATAGTGAAAATGGCAATTCTGCAAAAGCAATTTACAGATTCAGTGCAATTCCCATCAAAATACCAACACATTTTTTTACAGACCCTGAAAGAAAAATTCTCACCTTCATATAGAGAAACAAAAAACCCAGAATCTCCAAAATAATCCTGTACAACAACAGATGTTCTGGAGGTATCTCCATCCCTGACCTCAAGCTGTACTCCAGAACAATAGTTATAAAAATTGCATGGTATTGGCAAAGTAACAGAATTCTGGATCAATGGAACTGAATAGAAGACCCAGAAATAATCCCACACAACTATGGAAACTTGATTTTTGATAAAGAAGCCAAACCAATACAATGGCAAAAAGACATCATCTTCAACAAATGGTGCTGGATCAACTGGATATCTGTATGCAGAAAAATGAAAATAGATCCATATTTATCACCCTGCACAAAACTAAAGTCCAAGTAGATCAAAGACCTCAACATAACACCAGGCACATTTAAATCCGTTAGAAGTAAAAGTGGGAAGGACCCTAAAACTCATTGGCACAGGAGACTACTTCCTGAACAGAACACCAGCAGCACAGGCTCTAAGAGAAACAATCAATAAATGGGACCTCATGAAATTGAAAAGCTTCTGTAAAGCAAAAGACACTGTCATCAAAACAAAATGACAGCCTACAGACTGGGAAAGGATCTTCACCAACTCTACATCTGACAGAGGGCTAATATCCAGTATATGTAAACAACTGAAGAAGTTAAAAAGCAACAAATCAAGTAATCCAATTAAAAAATGGGGTATAGACCTAAACAGAGAACTTTCTATAAATGACAGTAAAATGGCAGAAAAAAAGTTTAAAAAATGCTCAATGTCCTTAGCCATCAGGAAGATGCAAATCAAAAGGACCCTGAGATTTCACCTTACACTTGTCATAATGACTAAGATCAAAAACTCAAGTGACAATGCATGCTGGAGACGTTGTAGAGAAAGATGAACCCTCCTCCATTGCTAGTGGGAGTGCAAACTTGTACAACCACTCCGGAAATCAATTTCGTGCTTTCTTATACAATTAGGAATAGTGATTCCTCAAAATCCAGCTATACCACTCCTAGGCATATATCCAAAAGATGTTCAAGTACACAACAAGGACATTTGCTCAACTATGTTTGTAGCTGCTTTATTTGTAATAGCCAGAACCTGGAAACAACCCAGATGTCCCTCAGTTGAGAAATGGATACAGAAATTGTGGTACTTTTATACAATGGAATACTACGCAGCAATTAAAAATGAGGAAGTAATGAAATTTGCAGGGAAATGGTGGGACCTGGAAATGATCATCCTGAGGAAGGTATCCCAAAGGCAGAAAGACACACATGGCATATATTCACTTATGTAGACCTATAAGATAGGGTAACATACTGAATTCTATACACCTAAAGAAGAGAAACAAGAAAGAAGACCTGGCATAAGAGGATTAATCCTCACTTAGAAAGACAAATGGGATGGACATTGGATGTAGGAGAAAACAAGGAGCAGGACAAGAGCCTACCACAGAGGGCCTTGGAAATACTCTATCTAGCAGTGTATCAAAGCAAATATTAAGACACATAACCAACCCTTTGGCAGAGTGCAGGGAATCATATGAAAGAGGGGGGCGTTAATATGACGTGGAGAGGACAGGAGCTCCATAAGTACCAAATATATCAGGGCATAGGGGTCTTTTATGAGACTGTTTCTCCAACCAAGGACCATGTATGGATATAATCTAGAACCTCTGCTTGAATGTAGCCCATGGTAGCTCAATATCCAAGTGGGTACCCTAGTAAGGGGAACAGGGAATATTTAGGACATGAACTCAATGGCTGGCTCTTCGACTATCCCCCCCCCCCCTTAGAGGTAGGAGCAGCCTTGCTAGGCCACAGAAAAGGACATTGCAGCCATTCCTGAAGAGACTTGATAAGCTA
Source organism: Pachyuromys duprasi (assembly GCA_028658305.1). Classification (NCBI taxonomy): domain Eukaryota; kingdom Metazoa; phylum Chordata; class Mammalia; order Rodentia; family Muridae; genus Pachyuromys; species Pachyuromys duprasi. The sequence continues at coordinate 6,494 of JAQQSO010001996.1, forward strand.
GAGTTAGATGGAAGGAGAGGAGGTCCTCCCCTATCAGTGGAATTGGAAAGGAGCAGGGAGGAGATGAGGGAGGGGTGGGGGGGATAGAGAGGGAATGCAGGAGGAGGCTATGGCTGGGATATAAAGTACATAACCTGTGATCAATATAAAATAAAAATGTTAAAAAATATGTTTATTTGTAATGTATATCAGTTTTATTTTTTGTAAATTAATTTCAAATATCTTGTTTAAATTCCTTGCATCCACATACAGAAAAACATTTATCAGTGCAATCCTGTATTGTAATATCTTGATTCGGTTTCAAAATTATAACTTTTCTTAAAAATAAGTTTGCACAAATTCTATTTTCTTCAGTTGGTAAAAAATCTTTGTTATTATTTTACCCCTTTGTATTTTTTCTCCTGTATTTGGAGAAATATATGATTCTTTCACATTATCACAGTCTACTTTAGAACTTCTCTGGATTCTCTGTGATTTAAGAGCATTGTGTTTTTCTTTCCGTCCCTCTTTTCTTACTTCTGAGACACATTTTTAATTTTGATTTTGTGTACATGTGGAGGTAAGGGGATTTTTTTGAGTCAGTTTTTGAGACAAGAGTATAAAATTCCATTTTGCTGAAGTTAATGTGCTTGTGAGCGTTCTCATGTCCGTGGTCAGTAACCAAACTTGGATCTTTGGCAAAAACACTATGCACTTTTACATAGTGATTTATCTCTCCAAGGACCATTTCCTCCTAATTTCATTGTAATTATATGTACATGTTTGAATTATATATATATATATTATGTATAATTCCATATGCAGTTACCTATGAGCTACTTTTGACATTGGTCAATTTTGAACAACAGTGAAAGACATCACTAATGACATTTCTAGTGTGTTTACTCTGGTAACAAGTTATATTGTTAGGAAATTTTTTTATTATGTGTACATGTGTGTGCACACACAGAACTACATGTGCATGTCTACAAGTGTCAGTGTAGGCCATTTATGCCACAATGTACATGTAAATGCCGCAGAAGATATCTGGTCCATTCTTTCCACCTTTATTGAGGCAGGTTTCTTTTTGCCATCATGTGCTTGCATAGTCAACACCAGAAACACGCATGTTATGCATTCACTTATAACTGCATATTATCCATAAAGTACAGGTTATTCATGGTAATATCCATAGACACAAAGAGGTCGAGGAGACCCCAAGAAAGGATGCTTGAATCTCACTCAGAAGAGAAAATAAAATGACATCTGAAGTAGATAGCGTAAGAAATGGGGTGGGAGAGGAGGTTGGGAGGGTAAAGAAATGGAGAACAAATGTGGGGACAACAGGAGTGGGGTGGGGTAGGGTGGGAGAGGATCAGGAGGGAGAATGGAATTCGGGGGGGGGTTCTCTTGGACATGCTATGTTCCTAGGAGTCTACAGTTTAACCTTATCTGAGACTCCTAGGAGCAGAGGATATGATGGCTAAATTTTTCACTTCTTGTAGCCAGATGGGACTTCCAGTGGAGAGAGCAGGACAGCAAACCACCAATAAGAGCATTGAATCAAAATTTGTCTAGCCTACAAGAAGTTTAGGATTATGACTCACAACCAAGCCATTGCCAGAGTGCAGGGAATCATATGAAAAAAAGGGGGAGTTAGTAAGATTTGACGAGGACAAGAACTCCACAAAGACCAAATAGATCAGGGCACAGGGGTCTTCTATGAGACTGTATCGCCAACCAAGGACCATGCATGGATACAAACTATAATCCCTCCTCTGATGTGGCTCATGGTAGCTCAGTACCCAACTGGGTACCCTAGTAAGGGGAACAGGGACTATTTGGGTCATGAACTCAATGGCTGGCTTGTTGACAGCCCCCCCCCCCCCCGGAGGGAGGAGCAGCCTAACTAGACCCCAGAAGAGGACATTGCAGCCAGCCTTGAAGATACATGATAAGATAGGGTCAGATGGAAGGGGGGGGGCAGGTCCTCCCCTATCAGTGGACTTGGAGGGGGGCAGGGAGAAGATGAGGGAGGAATGGGGAGAGTGGGAGGGAATGAGGGAGGGGCCTACGGCTGGGATACAAAGTATATAACCTGTGATTTATATGAAAATAAATAAATTACTTAAAAAAAGAAGTTTAGAGATAATGATGGAGCAGAGATTGAGGGAAAAGCAAACCAATAACTGGCCCAACTTGAGACTGACACCATGGGAGAGAGCCAGTATTTGGCTCTATTAATGGTGCTTTGCTTTCCTTGAAGACAGGAGCCTAGTACAAACGTCTTCTTAGAAGCTTCATCCAGCAGCTGATGGAAACAGATGCAAAGACCTACAGCCAAACAATTGGCCAAGCTCAGGGAGTTTTGTGGAAGAGTGAAAGGAAGGAGTGGTGAACAGGAGGAGTCAAGGACATCACAAAAAGTCCTACAAAGTGAACTAACTTAGGCCCATGGGGGGCTCACAGAAATTGAACTACCAAACAAAGAGTATTTATGGACTACACCTAGACCCCTATGCATATTTAGGAAATGTGCAGCGTGGTCAACCTGCAGGTCCCCTAACAATGGAAGTAGGGGCTGTCTTTGACTCTGTTGCCTTGAATTCCTTTCCCCTAGCTGATATGCCTGGTCTATACTTAGTGAAAGATGATGAACTTACTCCTACTGTAATTTGATATTCTTTGAGGGCCTCCCTTCTTCATAAAGAAAGAGAAGGGGTAAGGGGGCAATGAGGTATGAGGGTGAGACTGGGAGGGATCTCAGATTAGGCTATGAAGTGATTAAATAAATAAATGAAAAGAAAAAAAAACAATAGTGATGAGATAAAAGAATTCAATGAAATTCTGCTGTGCTCAAAGATTTTTGCTGATCTCAGCCAAGATCAGAGAAGCTTCTTCCTACAACAGATGGAAACATTTGTAGATACTGACAACAAGAGAAAATCGGCAGAACACACAGCTTTCAATGGTATGTGGGTTATGTGAAAGACAGGTCTTAGCTTGAGGAAATGGATCTCCAGTGAGTAAACCGTGTTGTTTACGGTCTGTCACCATGTCTTGTCACATATACAGTTACTGAAGTATCAGATGTGAGCAAGCAAGCATACTCTCCTTTCACCATGGCTGAGCCAACCCTGAAGCTAATATTTCCTTGTCAAGGTAAGCTATACCTTCAGATAATGAGCAAAACAAATCTTTAGCCCTTCAATTGCTTCTTTGCAGGTATTTTGTTGGAGCAATGAGAACTATTACTAATCCACTGTGTTTATGGACTCTGTTGTATACAATTGTTCATACATAAATGTATGATCTTAGTATATGATACGTACTGATTTAAAAAAAACTGTTTACATATTTTCTAGGAAAGGAGACCTAGACAACATTTGAGAACAAAAGAGATTCAACACACTTTTGAATTTTTAAGTGATCGTATTGTTCCATAAGTCCATTTTATTTACATTTGTATCTTCTGATTAAATGGTATTAGTTCTGTTTTCTCCATAGACATTATTTACAAACCAACATGTTGTCAAAACTCAGTAGTCTCTGTACTATTTTAGTTGTTTTGGTAGGACAGCCTAAATTTAAGTTCTCTCCCTCTGATTATCAATTAGCCTGTAGGAATTCTTCATATACACTTGCAGATTCAGTTACATTATCACAGTTATTTTCTTCTAGGTTTACCCATCTCTGTGAACTCAAAAATGTATAGATTTTTTCTTTTTTTCTCCAGAATAATCTCATATATCACAAAATTTGAACTTAATCACCTATTTTTCTAATTATTCAAGTGGTAACTTTCAGTTATAAGAGACAATTGAAAAGTACATGGAACTGGAAATTTGTATGTATTTTGAGAAGTCAGTATAAAGATAAGCACAGATAATGTCATAAATAATTTTCAGTCAGTTAATCATACATTCATATGTCTTAGATTCCCCATATGAATTCAGACCCATAGTGAGAATGGAGACTATCATTGTATTAATTTTTCTTCATTTTGTTTCTATGGGAATATGTCATTAATGAAATAACAGTAATAAGTTCTCCCCTATAGTATATGAACTTACCAGAGTGGATAACTTTTATACTGTTGTTAAAAGATATATATGTTCCAACATTATAGCGAATTTTCAAGAAACAAAACAGTATTGCTATCTATAATCCTCAGTCATAACTTTTTCTTTATATTTAATTTTTATTAATTACAGTTTATTCATTTTGCATCCCCCCTGTTGTTTCCTCCCTCCTCCCCTTCCAACCTCCCCCTCCCGCCTTTCTCCACATGTGTGCCTCCTCAAGTCCAGTGAAAGGGGAGGTCATCCTCTCCTTCATTCTGATCCTAGTCTATCAGGTCTCATCCGGAGTGACTACATTGTCTTTCTCTATGGCCTGGTAAGGCTGCTCCCCCCTCAGGAGAAGGTAATCAAAGAGGCAGCCACTGAGTTCATGACAGAGACAGTCCCTGTCCCCATTACTATGGAAACCACTTGGACACTGAACTGCCATGGGCTACATCTGTGCAAGAGTTCTAGGTTATCTCCATGAATGGTCCTTGGTTGGAGTGTCAGTTTCAGAAAAGACCCCCATGCCCAGATTTTTTGAAATGTTGCTCTCTTTCTGGTAATCCTGTCCTCTCCAGGTCTTTATATCTCCCCCTTGTTTCATAATATTCCCTGCACCCTGCCCAAAGGTTGGCTAAAAGTCCCAGCATCTGCTTTGATACACACTGCTAGGTAGAGCCTTTCAGGGCCCTATGTGATAGGCTCCTGTCCTGTTCCCTGTTTTCTCCCTCTTCTGATGCCCATCCTCTTTTCCTTTCTGATTGGTGTCTGGTTTTGTATTGAGGTCTTTGATCCACTTGGACTTTAGTTTTGTGCAGGGTCATAAATATGGATCTGTTTGCATTTTTTGACATGTAGACATCCAGTTAAACCAGCACCATTTGTTGAGATGCTATTTTTTTCCATGGTATGGTTTTGGCAACTTTGTCAAAAATCAGGTGTCCATAAGTTTGTAGATTTGTTAATTCTCATTTCAATACTCCTACCTATTTTGACTGTAAGAAGTAAATAGCAAGAATTTCTATAAAACACAAAAATATTGGCAAACATTTAATTGATTCTTTAAATAAAAAATTACGAATTGGGGAATCCAAGATGGCTGCCACAAGAGAACATTGTGTCTAAGGAGTAGGACAGCAGAAACAACGCAGCAACCAGGAGACTGAAACTAAAACGCCAGCATTTGTGATTGCCAGGTGAGCAAAACTCCTACGGTAAGAAAATCAAGTGGGAAAACCCTAGGGACACCCAGTTATTACCTGGAAAAATCTCCGGGTGACCAGCGGCACACAGCTCTCATCTGAACGAACAGCCACGCTGGGTGCCCGCACCCGCCATTATAGACTGGATCACACAGTTCTCCGGGCAGTCTGAGGAGGAACCTGGCACTGATTTCACTGAACTGCACACTGCCAGCACACACTGCAGCCGGGTTCTGCTTCAACCTGCAGGTGTGCTGCAGGCTCACACTGGTCACAGGAACAACTCCAGACTGAGTGGGTTGGGGGACCATTTTGACCAGTCTGCACACTGCGGACACGTGCCTCACACTTCCTCCAGCAAAACCTCAGTCCCTGTGTGAGTCCTCTGGTGGGTCTGGGAGGATCCCAAGTTCTGCCTCAACCCACTGGTGTGCGCGTGCGCACACTGATCGCCAGAACCACCACAGACTGAGAGGTTCCTGGGACAATCTTGACCAGACTGAACACTGAGGGCAAAAGCTGCATGCATCTGCCAGCAAAAACCTCAGTTCCTGTGTGTGTCCACTGGCCAGACAGAAAAGACCTCAGGCACCATTTCAGACAGGCCTGCATACAGTGCATGCACACCAACCCAAACCCACTGTGTGTGCCCCAAATATCATCTTAGACCATGGTGCACAGCCCCTGGCCGAGAAGGAGGTGCCAAATCTCCGTTCCAGGGAAAAGCCCTTAGAAGCAAGCCCAGGGTGGAGCACACAGCACCCAGCTGACATCTCAAACCTGGACACTCAGACTCTAGCACAGAGTGAGGAGTAAAGACTCCAGACCAGAGGGGTGAACAGCCTGCAGTACTCACAGCTTCTAGCACAGAGCACGAAGCCGGGCACACAGAGCCCACAACAGAGTTCAACTGAGACACAACACACATTAACAAACCAGTGGAAATCCCTGATCTTCTTGAAGAATACTCCTGACACAAGAGATTGACAGATTCAGACTGAATTACAGCCTTAAAGCACAAACAGCTCCATGATTATATATAAACAAATGCCCAGAAATTGGTGAAAGAACTCACCCAACAAAAATCAGGACACCATGGTCCCACCAGAAACACCCATAAGCAGTGGAGATTTTAATTCAGTAGAGACACAGGAAAATTATCTTAAGCTTTGATTATGAAGATATTGGAGGAACAGGAGGAGAGACAAAAAGAGGAAATGAATAAGGCCCTCAAAAAAAAATGGAAAAGAAATTAACTGCCCGCATAGAGGAACAATCAAAGATAGACAGAGGAAACAACCAAAATAGGAGACACAGTCAATCAGTTGAAGGAAACAAAGGAAACAAAGCATGAAAACAGAATTAGAATCCATAAAGAAGACACAAAGGGAGAAGAACCTGGAACTGGAGAACTTAGAAAAAAGATCAGGAACCACAAAGGTAAGCATCACCAATAGAATACAAGAGATGGAAGAGAGAATATCAGGAGTTGAGGATACGCTGGCTGAAATGGATTCCTCACTCAAGGAAAATAAAAAATCGGAAAATACCCAGGCACAAAACATCCAAGAAATTAAGGATGCCATCAAAAGACGAAACCTAAGAATAATTGGAATAGATGAAAAAGAAGACTCCAGGCTCCAAGGACCAGAAAATATTTTTAAGAAAATCATAGAAGAAAATTTTCCAACTTAAAAAAAGAAATGTCCATAAACATACAGGAAGCCTACGGAACACCAAACAGACTAGACCAGAAAAGAAATACCTCCCCTCACATCATAGTTAAAACACTAAACCAACAAAACAAAACAAAAAAAATATTAAAGGCAGCAAGGGAAGAAGGTCAAGTAACATATGAAGGTAAACCGACCAGACTCACACCAGACTTCTCATCAGAAACTATGAAAGCCAGAAGGGCTTGGGCAGAAGTCATGCAGTCTTTAAGCGAACACAGATGCCAAACAAAACTACTATACCCAGCGAAACTTTCAATCAACAGAGATGGAGAAAACAAAATTTTCCACGACAAAATAAAATTCATGCAATACCTACACAGCAACCCAGCCCTTCAGAAGGTACTAGAAGGAAAACTTCAGTCAAACAGAAACAACTACACTAAAGAAAATATAGGATACAGATAATTTCCCAATGACAACAACAACAAAAAAATCAATGAATCACAATAAGACCACCAACTTCACAATGAAAGTAACTAACAGTCATTGGTCACTATTATCTATCAACATCAATGGACTCAACTCTCCAATAAGAAACACAGACTAACAGAATGGCCTCGGAAACAGGATCCTACATTCTGCTGCATTCAAGAAAAACACCTATGCAACAAAGATAAACACTACCTCAGAGTAAAAGGCTGGAAAACCATTTTCCAAGCAAATGGACCCAGAAAACAAGCTGGGGTAGCAATCCTAGTATCCGATAAAATAGACTTTCAACCAAAGTTAATCAAGAAAGATGAGGAGGGCCACTTCCTTCTCATCAAAGGAAAATTCCAACAGGAGGACTTCACAATTTTGAACATTTATGCCCAAAATACAAGACCACCTACATATGTAAATCAAACAATATTAAAACTGAAATCACACATTGACCCCAACACCCTAATAGTGGGGGACTTCAACACTCCACTCTCACCAAGGGACAGATCATCCGGTCAGAAACAAAAGAGAGAAACAAGGACACTCACAGACACCCTAAATCAAATGGACCTAATAGATGTATACAGGACCTTTCATCCTAGATCAAAAGAGTATACCTTCTTTTCAGTACCTCATGGAACCTTCTCCAAAATAGACCATGTAGTTGGTCACAAAGCACTCCTCAGCAGATACAGGAAGATTGAAATAATCCCTTGAATCCTATCTGACCATCACACTCTAAAGCTGGACCTCAACAACAATAGAAATAGCTAAAGGCCTGCACATACATGGAAGCTGAACAACTTGCTACTCAAGGACAGCTTGGTTAGGGAAGAAATTAAGAAGGAAATTAAAGACTTCCTAGAATTCAATGAAAATGAAAGCACAA
>JAQQSO010001997.1:0-14787 GCA_028658305.1 Pachyuromys duprasi
TTGATCTCCTTTAGTTGTCTTATTGCTCTAGCTAGGACTTCAAGTACTATGTTGAAGAGATGTGGAGACAATGGGCAACCTTGCCTCTTCTCTGATTTCAGTGGGATTGATTTAAGTTTCTCTCCATTGAGATTGATGTTGGTATAGGCTTGCTGTATATTTCCTTTACTATGTTTAGGTATGTGCCTTTTATCCCTGATCTCTCCAAGACTTTAAACATGAATTTTGGATTTTGTCTAATGCTTTTTTGGCATCTAGGGAGATGATCATGTGGTTTTTCTCCTTCAGTTTGTTTATATGGTGGATCACATTGATGGATTTGCGTATATTGAACCACCCTTGCATGCCTGGGATGAAGCCTACTTGGTCACGGTGGGTGATATCTTTTATATGTTCTTGGATTCGGTTTGCAAGTATTTTATTGAGTATTTTTTGTGTCAAGAATCCAACTCTTTTCCTGGGCTGTGGTTATCTGTCCCGGTGCAGCTGGATCAGAGATATCCTGTGTTCTCTTTATCACCATTGTCTGAATGGTCAGTGTTGATCTTGACCATTTTCCTCCTACGAACAGTATATAAGAAGCCATGCTGCTAGAAAAACTCGCTTGGCATATGCCATCAATTTATGCAAGACCTCCTGGTCCTAGCTATCTGTTTTCTGTGTCTTCTCATGTCTAGTCATCCCCTTCAACACCTTGTCTTATTCCTGCAGAATTGGGTAATATCTTAATAATTCTACATGCACTTTTTATTTTATTCATAATCGTGAGTCATATGAGGAAATAAAAAGATTCATGACCTTCTTCTCACTATATGTATGTTTAGAAGCACAGACATTTCCTTTACAACCCTCAATATAGATTTGGAAGGAATAATTGGAAGGCCACCATATGTTTCTCACCTTCCTCTGGACGCTTCTAGTCCAGGGATGAGCTCACTCTTCACGGTTCCTGGAAACCGTAAAATAGAAAACCTGGCAGAGAAGGAGACAGGGCACAGTGAGCTGATAGAGCAGAGCAATGAATTGTAGTCTACCTCAATGTCTTGACTGGTAATTAGGTTAGGGCCCACAAAATTGAGGTTGTGAGAAAGGTATTGCCAAAGCATTTGGAAACTTAATATATATTCAAAAGGCCTTGACCACATGTGGCCCTGGTTACTGTGGAAGGATCCCACAGCCTTTCTAAATGGCATATTAGAACAGCACTTGTTGATGAAACTTACAACTTGTCAAAAAGATCCTGTCTTCTTATCACAGAGGTCTGCCTTTCCAGTCCTCAGCATCATTCTAACACTTGCTTCTTTAAGCTTTGGTTAAAAAAATCATTGAACTTGACTAAATACTGCTTGACTAAATTTAAAACAAAGTTAAGCAGCATATATATCCACATGCCTCAAAATAAAGCCATCAGTAATTATAGTCAGTGTTTTGTATATCCATTTTCCCAACATTCAACTTCTTCATTTAAGTGATGCTCAACAAGCTGTTTGATTTTTAATGACTATCAATTTTTAATTTGAATGGTAAAAAATAAGTATTAAAACTTAATATAAAACTCTGTCCTACATTGTAATTCTATGTTGCCTTAAGGCTAGAGTCCAAAATTGAATGAGACCACACACTGAAGTTTATATTTCTAATTCTCATAATATATATTTGAATATTCTGAATCTCAAATACTGCTAGCTTCAGATAGATAGATAGATAGATAGATAGATAGATAGATAGATAGATAGATAGATAGATAGATAGATAGATAGATATGAAACTTTTTTGGAAGATGTCAGAGAATATGAGAAACAAACTTTATTCCACTTTAATAGAATATGTTACTGATTCAGTAAAAATGGTTTAAGAGTGACATTAGAGCCAGAAAAATTGTCAAAGAAATAATTGAATATATATTCACAGGAAGTTGTAATTTAAACTTCTTTAGTCAATAATGCATAATATTAACATATTGAAGGATGTCATGTGTCCAGCTGGAAAATTCTTTATGTGTGTGAGTATAGTGTGTATGTGTGTGTGTTGTGCTCATATGTATCTAGGTCCACACATCCGAAAACATGGTACAGAGCCAGAGGGGCCTTTGGGTGTCCTACTCCATCACTCTTGACCTATTTCCTTGAGACAACACTCTTACTGAACCTGGAATTAAATTGATATCTGCCAATTCCCACGTATCTTCCTGCTTCTGCTTTCCTCTATGCTAGCATTATAGGCATGTGTGACCACACCCAGCTTTCTCGGGGGGGCGGGAGGGGCGGGAACGACCAGGATCTAAACTGAGGTTCTCATGATTGCCCAGCAAGTACTCTTGGCCACTGAACCATCTCTCCAGCACCACCAAAGTTCCTTTTACCCTCATTTGACTGATAACAAACCTCATGCTCATTGTTCCAGTTTCCCAAGGTTATTCTCATAGTAACTGAGAACACAAACTATATCTCTACTGTTTGTGTGTGACACCATCTTATGTAACAGAGTCACACAGGATGTCTAGTTCTTGCCATGTGTTCCTTTATCTCTCCTGTATTAAGACAGTGCTTTCAATTTTAGCCGTTCAAGTGGGTGTGAAGGTGTCACAATGTGGTTTTAATTTGCATTTTGTTATTCTATTTATAGTTATAAATTTAATTCTTACATATTCTCTAACCCTCAAATGCATAACTACTGGTTTTGCCTGTAACATCTTTCCTTGGAAGCACATAAAACCATGAACTTTCATGTTTGTCTTCACTTTAACTACTTTTAGAGTTCTATATTTATTTTTTATGGAACTAAGTTTCCATCTGGTATCAGATGGCACAAAAATTCATTTCAATGTTTCTAGTAGTGAAAATAGCCTTTAAAAATTATTCTTGTAACCTTTTCTTTCAGAAAAAAACTTCAAATTTCTCTTTATTCTTTCTTAATTTGGGGAAGATATTTTTCATGCTTATATCTAATGACTTTTCCCAAGATTGTAAGACATCTCTACCCTTATTTTCTGGCTTGCCTGCCTTCTAGCACACAATAGTCTCTTGCCCTTATGTGTGCTCCTCTAAAATAACGTAACCCACCTTTTTTCTCTCTGACAGCTTTTAACATTTTTCTTTATCACTGGTCAGAAAATTGATATTGATATCCTTGTTTTTGTACACTTGGAACTCACTGAGCATTCATATGAGGATATTTGTCCTTTTTATAAAATATAAAAATTGTCTGTTAAAATAACTCTTCCCACTTCTTCTAAAAGCAAAGTGTATTTTTTTATAATTCTTTCAATATCTTCCCAGAAGGTGATGGGGTGTGGACAGTTTGTTTTTACATTTGTTTTTCTCTGTCCTTTTTAGTTGAGAAGGCAGAGTAGAGGTTGTCACAAAACACTGAGCACATGGCCTTGTACACACTTTTTCACTACAGCCCTACTCTGGATATTTTCTGTTTCTATGTCCTCACATTCAAAACTGTTTTCTCCATCTGTACTAATAGCCTTTAATTCAACCCAATTACGTTTTATTTTAATTTCAGACTGTTTTGTTTGTTTGATTTGTTAGTTGGTTGGTTGGTTGGTTGGATGGATGGATGGTTGTTTGTTTGGTTGGTTGGTGGTTTGCTGTGAGGGTTTTTTTTTCATTTAGTTTTTAGTTTAAAAAGTTTCTTTTTTTATTTTTGTTCCTCTCCTCTGTATTCGACTTTCCTGACCTGAGTACATTTGTAATGTTTGCTATCATGCTTTTGTCTGCCAAAGGCATCACCTCTATATTTCTGTCTCTGCTTCTGCACTGGGAAGAAATTTCTTCTCAGGATAGATCAAATTTTCTTCCTTTTTCATAATTTAGGGATTTAGAATTACATATTTGGCTGTGAACATTCCATTATACATATTTATTTATTTTATCTGTGTGAGTGTATATGTTTCTGTGTGTGTGTACATGGGGAGTGTAAGAGGCATGTTAGCACACACACACACACACACACACACATATATATATATATAGCACATATATATATATACATATATATATATATGCATGCAGAGGCCAAAGCTTAATGTTGAGTGTCTTTCTCAGTCAGTGTCCACCTTTGCTCTTAATATTTGTGTTCCTATGAATTTTGGGTAATTTATTAATGGTCTGTGATAATTATCCTCTGGCAGGAATTATTTTGGACCTTAGATATGTATGGATTCATATTCAGATAAAGAAAGAGTCAACAGAATTTCATCCACAGGTATCCATAATTTTCTCTGTTGGTAGCATAATTTCAATGTTCTTAGCTATGATATGTATGGAAAGAAATTCTTCATGGGTTCCCTTGATTTGGATCACAGCATAGAAATTGTCTTCAGTGAATCAGCAGAAGCATCCACAGACAAAGCTCAGTTTTTTTCTCTCTTTTTCAAGAATCACTGTCTTGAGTTAATGTACACATGACCAACAAAATGGTTCAATGGGTGAAAGCACTTGCCACATAAGGCTGGAAACCTGAGGTAGACTCATGGGCCTTATATGTTGAAAAGGAGAACCAACTATTGACAGTGTCCTTTGACCTCCACACACATGCCATGGCTTGAGCTCTTTCCCACCCCAAAGAACACATCACACACACATTACACATATACACGATTAGATAAATGATAGATAGGTAAATAGTTAGATGGTTACATAGGTAGATAGATAGATAAGAGAGAGCGAGATGATACATACATACATAGAGATAAGATAACCGCTATGATAGAATGTTCCATCCATTGCAATATCAGGTGTACACAGTATGAATTTTTTTGCAGTTTACATAATGTTTATTTAATCCTCAGTTTCATACTATAAAAAATTACAAAGTTTAACTCTGCTTCTTTAACTGAAATATTTATATCTGAAAATAGAGAAAATGTTTTAAAGCTAATATATTTAAAGACTATAATAGTTCTTTTTACATTTTTTAAATTTTTATTTAATTTTTTAATTTATTTTTAGTTTTTATATTAATTACAGTTTGTTAATTTTTTATCCCTGATATAGTGCCCTTCCTCTTTCCCTCCCAATCCCACCCTCCCTCCCTCATCTCCTCCCTGCCCCTCTTTAAATCCACTGAAGGGGAGGTTCTCCTCCTCTTCCATCTGACCCTAGCCTATCAGGTCTCATCAGGACTGGCTGCAGTGTGCTCCTCAGTGACCTAGCAAGGCTGCTCCTCCCTCAGGGGTTGGGGGGAAGTCAATGAGCCAGCCACTGAGTTCATGTCAGAGACAGTCCCTGTTCGCCTTACTAGGGTAAACCTACTTGGATGCTGAGCTGCCATGGGCTACAACTGAGCAGGGCATCTAAGTTATATCCATGTACGGTCCTTGGTTGGAGAATCAGTCTCAGAAAAGACCCCTGTGCCCAAATATATATACTCACTTATAAATGGATACTAGACCTATAAGATAGGATAAACATACTAAAATCTGTACAACTAAAGAAGCTAAACAAGAAGGAGGTCCAGGATAAGATGATTAATCCTCACTTAGAAAGACAAACGGGATGGACATTGGAAGTAAGATAAAACAAGAAACAGAACAGAGCCTACCACAGAAGAACTCTGAAAGTATCTACCTAGCAGTGTAACAAAGCAGATGCTGAGACTCATACTGAACCTTGGGCAGAGTTCAGGGATCATATGAAAGAAGGGTGAGTTTTATTTATTCATTATAATGTATTCACTTTGTATCCCCACTTCAGGGCCCTACCTCATCTCCTCCCAATCACACCCTCCCTCCCTCTCTCTTCTCTCCCTATGCCCTTTCCCTAGTCCCCTGATAAGGAGGTCCTCTTCCCCTTCTGTCTGACCCCAGTCTATCAGGTCTCATCTAGGCTGGCTCTACCATCTTCCTCTGTGGCTTGGCAAGGCTGAACACCCCACCCCAGGCAAAAAGGGGAATGCTCCTCCATTACTGGTGGGAATATAGCCTTGTACAATCACTTTGGAAATCAATCTGGTGCTTTCTCAGAAAATTAGGAATAGTGCTACCTCTAGATGAGCTATACCACTCATAGGCACATACCGAAAATATGCCCCACCATTCAATAAAAACATTTGCTCAACTATGTTCATAGCAGCTTTATTCATAATAACCAGCATCTGGAAACAACCTAGATGTCCCTCAACGGAGAAATGCATACAGAAAGTGTGGTACATTTACACAACGGATTTCTACTTGGCAATTAAAAACAAGGAAATAATGAAATTTGCAGGCAAATGGTAGGAACCAGAAAAGAGCATCCTGAGTGAGGTAACAGTATAAATTCTATGAGCTAAAACAACCTCTTAAACTTTCTATGCTTCAACATTTAGCCTGTTGGTGGGATGGAAATCACAACTACCTCACAGTTAGGCTGTAATTGCTAGATGGATTGTATGTGACACACTCTTAAGAACAGAGGGATTGTAGAAAACACAGCAACATTGCTGCTGATATCTGGGTTACTCCTAGCACCCCATCACCTGCTTTCCAGAGTGATTCCTTCTCTCATAACAAATAGAAAAGACTTTATTAAAATTGGACTTCTTATTGAAGTTCAGAGGAAAGCCTATGTTCTCCTCTGGCAGTGAATATAGTGTTTTTATATTTTTATGAAGAGAACTTATTTGTGTTTTTCATAACTGTACACGTTTGTGGATAAAAGAATAAAAATAGTGTTTCTTCCATGTCAGACACTGCTTACCAATTTCTTTCACAAAAATACATATTTTTAAAAGTTTCTACAGAAGTAGGTTTCCATGTGATTCCTCAAGTGGTCCTTAGTGTTAATTACCTCTCTGTTCTTCTCTTCTCTTCCCTCACACACTCTACTTAATACCTTCTTGTGTTCTTGTCTGCCTCCTGTCTCGCCATAACTACATATTCTATTCTTCTTTCTTGGGAGACTGTTCCCTAACCCCATCTTTATTCTATACCTAACCTTCATAGTTATGACGATTATGGGGCACCTGTCAAAGGGTTAAATGCTAACATCAACATATAAGGGATAGCATACCACATTTGTCTTTTGGGGTGTCTGTTACTTCACTCTGGATGAATTTTTTTCTCTTTCCATTCATTTACCTAAAAATTTAATGGTTTTGTTATTGAAACACCTAGACAATATTCCATTGTGTAAATGTGCCACAATGTATTTATCTTGTTCATCAGTTGACAGCTATCTAGCCTGTTTCCAATTTCTAGCTATTCAAACAGAGCAGCAACTACATGTTTGAGCAAGTGTCTCCATAGTAGACATAGGGTCCTTTGGGTATAGGCCAGAGAGTATGGATGGATCTTAAGGTAGATCTATTACCAAAATCCTGAGGATTGATCACACTGCTTTCCACCATGGAAAGTCTTCCAGAGTACAAATTTTCCTTACTCACTCCTTTCCCCATATCCTCACCAACATGAGCTATCATTCATTTTATAGTTCTTGACCACTCTAAATTATATAAGATGAAATCTCAAGGTAGTTTTGATTTGCATGATCCTCATGAGTGTTGAACGTTTCTTTAACTGTTTCTCAACCATTTGTGTTTCATCTTTTTAGAACTGTCTGTATATTTCTGTGACCCATTTTTTAAACAATTTGTTTCTTTTCTTGATGTCTTGTGTTTTTCTTCTTATATTAACCTATTTTTGGGTGTGCAATTGTAAAGATTTTTTTCTTTTATTGAAAACAGATTCTTCTCTCACACAATATATTCCTCATTATGATTTCCTTTCCCTCAATTTCTCCCAGTTTCTCCCCACCACCTATTTCTTCTGGATCCACTTCCTTTCTGTCTCTCACTAGACAAGAACAGGCTTTTAAGAGATAATAACTACAGATGACAAAATAAAATATAACAAGAGAAAAGAAAACTTATCATATCAAATTTCAATATAGCAATCCAAAGAGAAGAAAAGAATTCAGAGATCAAGCACAAGAGTCAGGGACCCAACTCATTCTAACAGTCAGGAGTCTCATAAAAATACTAAGCTAATAATATGTGCAGAGGACCCGGTGCCACCCCTGTAGAACCTTTGCTTGAATCTTCAAACTCTATGAGCATAACAGGACAGGAGCCTACCGCAGAGGGCATCTGAGAGACTCTACCTAGCAGTGCATCAAAGCAGATGCTGAGACTCATAAGCAAACCTTCGGCAAAGTGCAGGGAATCATATAAAAGAAGGGGGAGTTATTATGACCTAGAGGGGACAGGAGCCCCACAAGGACCAAATATATCAGGGCACAGGGGTCTTCTATGAGACTGTTTCTCCAACCAAGGACCATGCCTATAACCCCCACTTGGACGTAACCTATGGTAGTTCAGTATCCAAGTGGGTTCCCTAGTAAGGAAGACAAGAATTATTTCTGACATGAACTCAATGACTGGCTCATTGAGTTTCCCCTCCTCCCGGAGGAAGGAACAGCCTTGCTAGGCCACAGATAAGGACATTGCAGCCAGTCCTGAAGATACCTGATAAACTAGAGTCAGATGGAAGGGGAGAAGGACCTCCCTTATCAGTGGACTTAGAAGGGGACAGGGAGGAGATGAGGGAGGGAGGGTGGGATTGGGAGGGAAAGAGGGCAGGGGCTACGGCTGGGATACAAGTAAATGACCTGTGATTAAAATTTAAAAAAATTTTTAAAAGGTGCTTTGCTTAGTTGTCTCAGAAGGCCTTAATCTCCTGGTATCCTCAGTTTCCTTTGGCTTTAACGATGTTTCTAGTTCCACTCCTGCTAGATTACCTGAACTCAGAGGGGAAGAATTTGATGGAAACATCTCTCTCTCTGCATAATGTCTATGTATGAGTCTCTGTATCTGTTCCCAACTACAGTCACAGGAAGCCTCACTGATGGTGACTGGAGGTGATCTGCAAGTATAGCAGTGTATCGTTAGGAATCACTTTGTTGTTTTTCTTTTTAGACCAGTAGAGTTTGCTTTTACCATAGGTCTCTGGACTATCTACTATCTCATTCTTGCTTACCCAAGCAGTTCCTTCTCATGGAACTCATGGAACTGGCCTTAGATCAAATCAGATATTGGCTATTCCCACAAATTCTGTGCCAAAATTGCCCTAGCATATTTTACAGGCAGGAAGGTTTTGTGGCTGGGTTTCCTTAGCCTGGAAAGTACCTTTTCACACCAAAGAGAGGGTGAGGGCTCCATGCAGGGACCAGCTTGACATCTCCACGTTTAATGAGTTGTCCTCCACAATGGGCCCCACTCTCACTTTTCAGAAAAATAATCCATTTTCATAGCAACAGCTTGATTTGTTTGAAGATTACCATGTGACCTCCTTGGCCAAAAATTCAATTGAATTTAACCTAATCCTGGTTCTGAAAGACATGTTTGGTGACAAGACAGCCAGCTGGGACTCTATATCCCTCATGATTAGAAGCACTCAGTAGAGTTACCATGTTTGTCTTTCTAGGTCTAGGTTACCTCACTTGGGATGATTTCTTTCTAGCTCCATACATTTGCCTGCAAATTTTATAATGTCATTTTTAAACATAAGAGTAATACGTTGTTGTTATATAAATACACCACATTTTCTTTATCTTTAATTCTGTTGATAGACATCCAAGTTGTTTCCATATTCTAGCTACTATAAGAAAAGCAACAATGGACATGGTTTAGAAAAGTGTTCTTGTGCTAGGAAGCACCATACTTTGTATGTATGCCCAAGATTGGTGTAGCTGGGTTCTGAGGTAGATCGAGTCCTAATTTTCTGAAAAACCACCGCAATGATTTCCATAGTGGTAGTACAAGTTTGCACTCTCACCAGCAATGAAAGAGTGTTCTCCTTGCTCCACATCCTCTCCATCATGTGCTGTCACTTGTGTTATTGATCTTTGCCATTCTGACAGGCTTAAGATGGAATCTCGAGGTAGTTTTGATTTACATTTTCCAGATGACTAAGGATGTTGAGCATTTCTTTAAGTGTTTCTCAGCCATTTGAGAATGAGTATTCTCATTTACTCTTTAGAGCTGTTCCTCATTTTTAATGGGATTATTAGGAGTGTTGATATATAGTTTCTTGAGTTCTTTACATATTTTAAATATTAGTTCTCTATCAGATGTGGAGCTGATTTAAAGAACAAAACATATCCTATTTTGTAGGCTGCCACTTTGTAAGATAGCTGGGCTCTCATGGAAGCACAGTGCCCTAGATGCTGTTGATTGTGCCAGGGTTGGGGATGATTAAGGGGCTTGGTGCCTATTTCTGGGTGTTGTTCCTTGGTTTCTGTCTCCTCTCTGGATTTTATTAGAATATGATGGCTGTGTGTTTCCTGTGTTCCTGTCCTGTTCAGCTGGTTTGTGTACAGGAAATGCCTGCTGGTGTTGGAGTCTGGATAATTGGGATGAGTTGGGTAAAGGAAGGTTGTAGGAGAAGGTCTTTGTGATCTGTTTAGGATGAGGTCATGGGGGTGCCTGCTAACTTTGGGTCTCAGAAAAAAGGAGACCACACTTACCTCACATCAGCCCTCCCCAGCACATTGAGTCACATCAGGACTGAGCACATCCTCATTCATTTGCTAATGACTTCAAGACTATTCCTCTACTTTCTCTTCTATACAATTCAGAATATATCGATTTATGTTGAGGTAATTGATCCATTTGGGATTAAGTTTTGTGCAGTAAGAAATATATGAATCTCTTTGCATTTTTGTACATGCAGACTCCCAGTTTAACCTGCACCTTTTATTGAAGAGGGGGTTTTGGTGGTTGTGTTTATCTGTTTTGTGTTTTTGAATGTATATTTTTTCTTTCTTTATCAAAAATCATGTATTCATAGATGTGTCAACTCATTTCTGAGTTTTTAATTCAAGTCCATTGATTAATATGTCTGTTTTCATGACAGTATCATGCCATTTTTATGACTATAGTTCTGTAGCTCACTTTGAGAGCATAGATGGGTACCTCCAGCAGAAATTTTATTTCTCAGGACTATGAAGATGTCCTGGTGTGTGTCTGTGTTTTCATATGAGGCCAAAAATTGTCCTTTAAATTTCAGTGGAGAGTTGTATTTTCATGTTGATGGGGATTGTGTTGAATCTGTAGATTATTTTGGTAAGATGGTTATTTTTTGTTATATTGATCCTACTGATCCGATCCATAAGGATCTGAATTCTCTCCATTTTGTGATACCTGGCAAAGTCTTCCTCATTTGAAGAATAATGTAAAGGAAAACTCATTTCCCATAGATTAATCATATTTTACATTTGTACCATTTAGGATTCCGGAAGCCTCAGAGAGAAAACCTGAGTTTGATGGTCCCTGTACATTTCAAATGGATCTCTTGCCTGTGCATTTTCTTTACTAAATTTGCCAAAAAACAAATATACTGTTTTAATTCCTCTCTCTCTCTCTCTCTCTCTCTCTCTCTCTCTCTCACACACACACACACACACACACACACACACACAGAGAGAGAGAGAGAGAGAGAGCAAAAAGACCTAAGAAAGTGTTTGATAATATAAGTGCCAGAAATTTTCTCTCAAAATGTGATTCTATCTGGTAGATACTGGTAATGAACCCATTTATAAAAAATAAAACTTAAAATTATCATTATTCCCAACTTCTGAGTTATACCATGGCCCTTATGACACTGGTAAAACTGAAAATAAAAGCATTACTTCTTCAACATGTTAGTGTCAAGGACATCGAAAGCATTCCTGTTACCTCCATGCTGTTCTCATTTCTCCACACACAGACTTCACCAAGGATGAAAATTTGAGAGGATTATTCTTTTCTTGTTTCTCTCTATGCTTACGCTTCAGCTCCTTGAAGCGAGCATCACTCTAAGACTAATCTGCTGCAAACTTTTGACTGTTTTCAAATCTCAGCTATATGTGTTTTTCAATTCATTGTTTGACAAATGCTCAATAATCACAACATAAGCATATGCTTTAGTATAATGACAAGCATCATTGTTGGCCAGAAAGAATTCCTCGATATTACTAGTGGATAGTAAGACTAGCATACTGAGAAATCCTGTTAAAAATCAAGAGCACTTTTCATTTCCCAAAGACAAGTAATGCATTTGCCTCTTGCAATCCATTGATTGACACAACAATAACAGAACGAATTGATCATCCAAAAGGAAAATATTTTGACAAAATTCATTAGCACAAAAAATAGAGTGAAATAAAGGATTTAATGAAGATGTGTTATGAGAAGACTAAGAGCAGGGAGGGGAAATGTGTTCTTATATATGTATATTAAAGCTTTTAAGTGTTTTTGTTTATCCCTAATATAAATTATAAAGTTTAAAGTTTATATTTCTTGAGAATTTTATATGTGAATACTGTATTATATCACATTATTACCTCCCATCCCTCCCCTGCCTCCAACTCTTCCTATAATTCACCCCCCCTCAAATTCATGATTTTTTTCCTGGCTGTAACACAGAGGAAATCAGTTTTCCACAGGATCAAGCTCCTCCATTGACTATACAATCCTAAGTGGTCAGCCTTAAACACACGCTCATACAAGGAGCAACACTAACTGCTATATGTATGTATATACATATACATACATATATATATATATATATATATATATATATACTGAGAGAGAGACAGAGGCAGAGAGACAAAGAGAGATTATATAGTATGTGTAGTACATATAATGTAGTATATATAATATACTATATATTATATAACATATATAATATATATTAAAAAGCATAAGAGGCTAGGAATTTTCTACTTTTACAGCATTTTTAATCCTATCAAAATTGGAAGAATATACTTATTTAGAAGTTATACTTTGTGGAAATAAAAGGAGCTATTCATTAAAAAAACACTTGGATCAAGAAACAAAATCATTACCACAAAACAGAAAAAAATGCCTAAAACAAGCCCATAATAATGAAAGTGATAGGTGTTACTTCTCCTCTAAAATTTGAAAAAGCAAGGACTCTTTCTTCATGGCCTTTAACTTGCTGCTGAAGGCAAGTAATGTGGAATGTATGGGTGAGAGCCAGCTCTCTCAATTAAGGAACTGAAGGGTCAGCTGCTAACCACAAATCCATTCTCAAAACTGTGAAATGAGGGAAAACCCTCTTTTGTTCGGAACACTAAGTACTACCTCATCATAATACAAGCTGTTTGTTGCAGCAGCTACACATGAATTCTCTTACTACCTTTGACACAAACAGAATATAGGCAGGAAGCACCAACCCCAACATGAACCTCCAAAGCTTCAAAGCAAAATAAATACCCATAGAGAATAGAAAAAAATCAATCATTATTAACTAAAATTTCAGTTAACTATATGCAATCAAAAATAAGAATATGAGGGCCTGGACAAAGACAGCTATTCCTACCTTAAGAATAAAGACATGCATAGTTAGGTATGAAAAACAGCACAGCTGCTTAAGGAAGACATCAGAGGACAAAGTACCTTGTTCCTACGGTTCTGTCATCTTAGCCTGATATTGCCATAAGTTTTCCTGAATACCAGCAACAAGGCATTCCAAACAAAAGAAGGAAAGGAAATGTAGGCCAAAAGACACATTTTCTTTAACACAGCGATTCTCAATCTCCCTTATGTTGCAACCCTTTAATACAGTTCCTCACGTTGTGGTGACCCCAACCATAAAATTGTTTTCGTTGCTACTTCATAACTGTGATTTTGCTACTGTTAGGAATGGTAATGCAAATATTTTTGGAGACAAAGGTTTGCCAAAGAGGTCATGACCCACAAGTTGATAACCACTGCCATAATACAATGAAGACAAGAGCCTTTCTGAAAACTGTTCTAGTCAACCCATCTACAAGGTATTAGCAAGGAGAGAATTGCACAGCTGTGCTGAGCTGTGAGTGATACAGAAGAGGTGAGTAATACACACTCAGGATGAGTGTCCTGGTCGTTCTTGAATGTTCTCCTATGTATCATTCCATTCTAAAACTTTTAAGAACTTGGATTATGTCATGCAAGTCTCATTAGGTGTCCATATATTGACTACATGTATGAAACACATATGCATTATGAGCTGAGGTAGAATATTTTAAACATATATGTGTATACAGGCATATTCTCATGAAATAAGTTACATTAAGATTTTGGTTAGATAATAAATTGTGTAGTAGAGGAGGAAGACTTCCCCTTTCAATGGACTAAAAGAGAGGTATAGGTGAGAAAGAGGGAGGGTGGAACCAGGAAAAGATGAGGGAGGGGGGCTACAACCAAAATACAAAGTGAATACATTTTAAATAATAATAATAGTAATAATATAATAATAACAACGTTTTTAAAACAAAAAGAACCTTTTAAATATGGAATAACTTCTCTTAATAAACACATCAACACAAAAATAAATTATAATATATTTAAATCCATAATATTTATTAAATTTTGATCACATAAAATGTTTCAAAAATACCACTAGCACTTATTAGGAAAGGGCTATATGTTTAACTCTGCAATATCAAGACCGTATGAACCGTAGGGACAGAGGAACATTGACTATAACTAGCAGTGTGGGCCTCACATACCAGCTAAAAGCTTATACCTTTCAAAACTTTCCTAGGTGTTACCTATGATTATGTGAGACAGATTACTCAAGCATAATATAGAACCTTCAGGGATAAATATGCTTTTAAAATCAGAGACCTACTTGAGCATGGTAGAGTTTAGAGTCTCAGCAATCTGGAGGTAGAGGCAGGAAGATCACAAGTTTGAGTTTAACCTGGGCTACATTCTTTCTTACAAACAAGCACATACATATATAGTGGAAATGTGCAATGATGAGTGATGTAGAAAGCTGTGATAGAATTGTAGAAAGATTTTGCTGTGGTG
>JAQQSO010001999.1:0-14786 GCA_028658305.1 Pachyuromys duprasi
CAGAAATTGTGGTACTTTTACACAATGGAATACTACTCAGCAATAAAAAAGGAGGAAATCATGAAATTTGCAGGCAAATGGTGGGACCTGGAAACGATCATCCTAAGTGAGGTATCCCAAAAGCAGAAAGAAACATATGGTATATAGTCACTTATATAGACCTATAGGATAGGAAGGTCATGCTGAAATATACACACCTAGGGAAGATGTACTTGAAGGAGGACCCAGGTTGGTATGATCAATGCTCATTTGGATGGACTAATGGGAGGGACATTGAATGGGGAAGAAAACAAGCAACAGGACAGGAGCATACTGAAGGGGACCTATGAAAGAATCAGTATAGCAATGTATCAAAACAGATATTAAGACTCTCAGTTAAGCCTTGGCAGAGGGCTGGAAGTAATAATAAATATAGGGGAAGTTAGTAAGACTTGGGGAGAACAAGAGCTCCACAAAGGTCAAACTGTGCAGGGCACTAGGGTCTTATATGGGACAGTTTCTCCAACCAGCGACCATGTATGGATATGGCCTAGAAGCCCTGCTCAGATGTTGGCCATGATAACTCATTGGTGAAGTGAAGACCCTAGTAAGGGAAACAGGGACTGTTTCCATCTTGAGCTTGATGGCTGACTCTTCGACCCTCCCCCATACATGCCAGGGAGTAACAGCCTGGCTAGATCCCGGTGGAGGACATTGCAGCCAGCCTGGAGGAGACAAGATGATCTGGGGTCAGATAGAAGGGGAGGAGATCCTCCCCAGTTGGTGGACTTGGAGGAGGCGGGGAGGAGATGAGGGAGGGTTGGGGAGGGTGGGATGGAGTGAGGGAGGGGGCTATGCATGGGATGCAAAAAACCTAACCTGTGGTTGATATAAAAATAAATAAATTTATTAAAAGAAAAAAAGAAAATACATCAAAGGAAAATACATCCAAAGGCTCTGCTGGCTGCATTTTGCTTTGCAGTTTGTGAACCAGACTTATTGTTTTATTCTCCTGGGTCTCCTGAATCTCCTTGGGTCCCAACCTTTGGAAGCCGATATTTTTGATTGGGAGTAATTTCCAGTGCATGTAGAATTTGAAAACAACCACAGCACCCTCACTGGTACTCGTGGAGGAGCAGGACCTGTGTTTCCAAATGTCTGGAGAGTTAATTACCCTACATGAAGACATATGTTCTACATGTCAAGTATAACGCTGAAACTTGAGAGTTCAGACTCAGCAGTACCTCCATAAGAGGTGTCTCATAAGGTGAATCTACCTGTTTTTTAGCAGGTTCATAACTCTTAAACTTCAGACCTAGTATCAGTTGGTATGAGCTGCTACTGGCCATCAGAGCTATTTTTCATGAATTTACCTGATTTAGTTGTGTCCTCTGCCATCTCCATTATCTCAAGGAACTTCTTAGTATGGCATCTTCTATTCTTCATAATATCACATTGGGAATTCAGAGGCAGTGACAGAACAGACTGGGGTCTCTTATCTCAAAATTCCAAAGAAGCTTAAGATTTAATAATCATTTCTTTCTTAACATGGTACATGGTCACCACCCACATTATAGAGAGTGACACAATGTACCTCTCTTCATCACTGACTTGTCTGCCAGCAGAATCTCCTCACTATAACACAAAAGCAAGCTTCTTAAGATCTGTGGCTTTGTCCTGGTGTTGAAAATCCCTATCTTTTGTAGAACTTACATTTTAAATGTAGATACTGCTTCCCTTTTCTCAACTTGGAGCTGTAAACCTGAGAGCTCTGTTCATCTCATTTCTGATCTATGTTGACATTTTTGGTATATACTCATTTATAAGTGGATATTAACCATATAATGGCTATACTAAAACCTATAAACCTAAATAAGCTAAACACCAAGAAGGACCCTAGGGAGAATGCTTAAATATCATTAAGAAGGCAAACAGGACAGGCATCAGAAGCAGTGGAAGAGAGGAAACAAGATGGGAGCCTACTATAGAGGGTCCTCTAATAAGCTCCACCACCCAACAGGGGATTGAAGCAGATGCTTAGACTCACAGCCAAACTTTAGGCAGAGAGTTGGGAGTCTTATGGAAGAATGGGGAGTGGGAGAAATAGAAGGACATGGTGGTGACAGAAGCCCCACAAGGAGACTAACAGAGCTTAAAATACCCAGCCCAAGGAGTCCTATAGAGATTGACAATTTTTCAATATAATATTTAATACCATTTATTTCTCTTCTTCAGTGTGTTTCCCACCTCTCCAACTCCTTTTCTCTTTGCACATTTTCTATTCTTTTTTAATGATATTTTCACACAGAGGGAGCTTCTAACCCATAATGTTATCCAGACGTCTTGTTGAATATGTTTATTTGATATTTATATTGTCTTGTGTCTGTTGTTATTATATTCTGTGAACATCTATACTATATTGTGTATTCTGTCTTTGGTATATATGGCTGGGATTATAATAGAACAGCAGAGTCAACTGACTGCAAAGTCAACAAAATTGAGGGAAGGAGATGTTGACATTAGCCACACATAAAATATTTAGCTTACATGTATATGTATGAAAATGTCAAATAGTGTTAATGAGATTGAACGTAAAAAAAAATGAGATTCTAACTCTACTCTATAACTGTGATGAGAACGATACACACTCTTACACACAAATACACAGAGAGAGAAGGGGGAGGAGAGAGAGAGACATGAGGTCAGACACACTAAATTCTAGAAGTCCAGAAGGAAAAACATACAAGGCATTTTAAAAGGATCATTGATTTCATGGGTTCTTATGAGCTGTGATTTCCACACATTAGGTTTTTAAGACTAAGATAGTACCAGTTGTTGATTTCAGCCACACCTTTACAATCTCTTGACTCTCGCTTATTTGCTAGTTGTGAAGAAACCAAAAACTAATTAGTTTCCCAATGTTTTCTTCATATTAATTACATTTGAAGGCAAGTTCGAAAATGTTCACAGAAGAAATGCCATTCTTCATGACAAACTTGAGAAGAAAAAAACTTGGTTCTTTTCTTTAAATTGTCAAGTAGGCTTAGAAAACTCAAGGGGTATTCTTAAATACATATGACTTTATAATAAGCTAAACTAAAAATTGAATCTATATTATCTAGTCTAGTACTTTAAAAGTTAATATGAAAACCATTAATTCTAAATTCATGGTTGTGTGTGTATGCCTGTGTGCATACACATGTGCACATGTGTGCACGGGTAAGTGTATACAAGCATGTGCATGGAGGCCAGAACTAGGAGTTGTCTTCTTCAATCATGTTGTTCCTTATTTGTGAAGATAGAGTCTCTAATTGTCCTGAAATTCAAAAATTCTACAAGATTAGTTGGCCAGCTAGGTTAAGGTATCATCTCAACTCCATCACCTGAGAGCTAGGATCAGAAACATGGGCCACTGTGCTGAGCGCTAGTAAGCACTTTGACTGAATAAGCAAGTCTTCCAGCACTCCTGACACGTTTCAAAAATATTTAGCAGCATATTTTACAGAACAATCAGTTTTGCTGTGATATTTTTACAGAAACATATATTTTGATTGTATTCAAAACCCATGGCCAGGTCTTGTCCCAGCCCATTCTCATTGATACTGACTTGCTTCTGCTTTCATGT
The DNA here is from genome assembly GCA_028658305.1 of Pachyuromys duprasi. Taxonomy (NCBI): domain Eukaryota; kingdom Metazoa; phylum Chordata; class Mammalia; order Rodentia; family Muridae; genus Pachyuromys; species Pachyuromys duprasi. Next base: position 3,605 of record JAQQSO010001999.1, read on the forward strand.
TTTTGTGATCAATTGCATTTCCATTAGGGTTAATTAAAGGATAATGGCTGAGGTGTTATTTTCAAAAGCAGGAGCATCTTACCAGTCATTATACTAGAAAAAAAAATGCTTTCCTACATCCAGCTACTATTGACTGCTTCTAGAGATTCAAGTGATTGGGGCCTCAGGAGCTCCCGTCTCTAGCTACCATTAACTGTCTATACATACTCAGGGAGGCATTTAGCTGCATCCCTTTAACTCATTATGGTATGTTGTCAGTCTCAATAGTATGCAGGCCTTGTTCAAGTAATCATAACTGCTGTGATTTAAAGCAGGATTGGGGTGTGTCATGTCTAGAAGACACAATTGTAAAATGTTCTTCCCTTTCTTCTGCTCTTGAGTTCTTCTTGCCACCTCTACTGCAGTGTTCATTGAGCCCTGGAGAGAGTGATAGGTACATCTAATTTAGGGGTACACATTAAGCAGTAACTTACTCTCACTTCTTTGACGTGAATGAATAAGCTTCACAGATCAAAACTAACAGCAGCATTAATCTAAGAGCATACACACAGACATTTCAAAGGTAATTTGATAAGCATGTCACTCATCAAAGCAGCAATAACAGATTATAGATTAAGACCTATAAACTCCTCATTCACAGGCATTTGACCAGATTTTCAGTGCCAAATGTGAATTTCCTCCTGTGGATGGCTTCAACTCCAACCAGAAGGCAGATGATTATCAAAACCCATTAACCGATTTGCCACCATTGCATCAGGGGTTACACCTTTCCTAGTAGGTTTCTTGATTGAGTAGAACAGGGTTCACACCTGCATAAAACTGCTAAATGATAGTTCTCCCAAAGCAGCTAACATAACTCCTCCTGGCACTGTGGGCAAGGCTGCAAGGGAGAAGCTTCCAGCTCAGTTCCATCTTGAATTATTTATGTCCTATAATCAAACATATGACCATCTCCAACAATGGGGCCTTCTGACCTGATGCGGCACCCTCCTGACACTGAAATTTTTATTTAATAGCCAATGGATTGTGGAAAATTTGTCCAGGCATACAGGGTACTTGTATGCATTTGTTTTGTATGTGTTATGTTGTACACATGAGATGTATGTTATATACGTGTATTTTATGTCCTTGCCATTGTTGGTGTGTGCACATCTGTTCATGTGCAGGTCAGAAATCAATTCAAGACAGCTTTTCTTGCTTTTCATCTCTATTTTTTGAGACATTGTCTTCCATTGAACTTGAAGCTCATTGATTTGGCTGGATGGCCACTGAGCTACACCTCCCTCTATACTTACAAACACTGGAAGTTAATAGGTCTTCACTGCCATGCCTTGTTTTTTATGTGGTTTCTGGAGACTCAACCTCTGATCCTCATGTTTTTTGACTGAGCCATCACCTAACCATTTATTCTCATTTTTTAGTTATTTGAGCACATATTATCTTTCTTTAATCATTTATTTTTATTTTCATTATTGGTTGTATTTTATTAACTGTATCCCAGCTGTATCCCGCTCCTTCATTTCCTCCCTCCTTCATCTACTGTCCAGAGGGAGGAATTTGTATATGTATATTCCTCTGTTAGGATGGGTCGTTAGCTCCTGGTCAGGGACTTAGAGTCCCCAACCAGGCAAGAACACACAGACACTCTGTCCGATTTTTGAATGCTTACGTATTCACACCAACAAACACACTTCGTACATCACACAAAAGTATTAGTATAAATATACCACAATCGCCGTGGCCTGCAGGTTCGCTGGTCTCCTTGCGACACCTCCGAATAGTCTCATCTTGGAAACTGGTCCAGCCTCGGCTATTGTTTCCATCTGAAGCTGGAGAATCTGACAGAGTCTGCCTCTTGAGTTCCCAGGTCGAATGTCAGCTCGAGCAGAATTCAGGTCACCAGTGGTAGAGCAGAGTTTTATGAGTCCAAAGAACTCATATAGCAACTGGAGTTCCTGGGCCAGATGTTCAGCTCGAGTGCCCCGTTTCTCGTGCTCTGGCCTGGCTCCAGAGTTCTGGGTTTTTGTACTCTTTCTGTGGCTTAGTTTGACGTTACTTTCAAATAAACACCTGCTGCTCTGTTGGCGTCTGTTTTGACATCACTTTCAGATTAGCACCTGCTTTTCCATTGGCGTCTGATTTGACATCACTTTCCGATAAGCACCTGCCTCTTTGTAGGCTTCTGATCATAACTGTTTTCCCCTTGGCATCTAATCAAAATACTTAGCTAACTTATTTTCTTCTACTATAAGCTAAATTGTTTACTTCTGCTATACTATTTTATTTTCACACGTTTCAGCAAACATGGCTACACTGCGGTTCTACTTGCATGCCTCCTGGCTGCAGACCGTTTACATGTTCATAACATCTACTCCCTGCCCCTTTTCAAGTCCACTGATAGAGGAGGACCTCCTCCCCTTTCATCTGACCCTGTTTTATCAGGTATCTTCAGGACTGGCTGCAAAGTCCTCCTCTGTGGCCTAGCAAGGCTGCTCCTCCGTTGCAGGGTGGGAAGGTGAAAGAGCCAGCCATTGAGTTCATGTCAGAAATAGTCCCTGTTCCTCTTATTAGAGTACCCACTTTATGTTTTTTTCCTAATTCTTAGTTATGGTTGACCCTTTTCTTGCCCCTACTTTTCCTCTTCACTATGTGCTGCCTTTCTAACCAACTATTTACCTTTCCACTCACATGTGACATGTTCTTCTACTGCTCCACTACCATTAAAGCCTCTTGGTTTCTCAATGAGCCCCTTCATAGGTTCCTGGCTTACAAACAAAAGTGTTCCTTTGTAGACACACACATATATAAATTAGAAGTTAAAATCCACATATAAGAAGTATGTGGTGAGCGGTAGATTATATCCATGCATGGTCCTTGGTTAGAGAAACAGTTTCATAGAAGACCCCTGTGCCCTGATATGTTTGGTTCTTGTGGGGCTCCTGTCCTCTCTAGGTCTAACTCCCCCGTCTTTCATATGATTCCCTGCACTCTGCTGAAGGTTTGGTTATAAATCTCAACATCTGCTTTGATACACTGATAGGTAGAGTTTTTCAGAAGCCCTCTGCAGTAGGCTCCTGTCCTGTTACTTGTTTTCTCCTACTTTCAATGTCAATCCACTTTGTCTTCCTAGGTATTGATCATCTTACCTCTGGTCCTCTTTCTTGTTTATCTTCTTTAGGTGAACAGATTTTAGTATGTTTTTCCTATCATATAGGTCTAGCATCCACTTATATACCATGTGTGTCTTTCTGCTCCTGTGATACCTCACATAGGATGATCTTTTCTAGATCCCACCATTTGCCTGCTAATTTCATGATTTCCTTGTTTTTAATTGCTGAGTAGTATTCCATTGTGTAAAAGTACCACAATTTCTGTGTCCATTCCTCTGTTAAGGGACATCTGGGTTGTTTCCATGTTCTGGCTATTACGAACAAAGATGCTACAAACATGGCTGAGCAAATGTCCTTAGTGTGTACTTGAGCATCTTTTGGATGTATGCCTAGGAATGGTATAGCTGGATCTTGAGGAAGCAGTATTCCTGATTGTCTGAGAAAGTGCCAGATTAATTTCCAAAGTGGTTGTACAAATTTACATTCCCGCCAGCAATGGAGGAAGGTTCCCCTTTCCCCACAACCTCTCTAGCATGTGTTGTCACTTGAGTTTTTGATATTAGCCATTCTGATGGGTGTAAGGTGAAATCTCAGGGTTGTTTTGATTTGCATCTCTCTGATGGCTAAGGACACTGAGCATCTCTTTTAAGTGTTTCTCTGCCATTCTATGTTCTTCTACAGAGAATTCTCTGTTTAGTGCCATACCCAATATTTTAATTAGTTTGCTTGAATTATTGCCTTTTAACTTCTTTAGTTTTTTATATATTTTGGATATCAGCCTTCTGTCAGATGTAGGGTTGGTGAAGATCCTTTCTTAATCTGTAGGCTGTCCTTTTGTTCCTATGAAGGTGTTCTTCGCTTTACAGAACCTTTTCAGTTTCATGAGGTCACATTTATTGATTGTTGCTCTTAGTGCCTGTGTTGTTGGTATTCTGTTCAGGAACTCCTCTCCCCTGCCAGTGAGCTCCAGGCTCTTCCCCACTTTTTCTTCTAACCAATTTAGTGTATCTAGTTTAATATTGTCTGTGGCTTACTTTTAGATTGACATGTTTGCTTTATTGTTTAAGTTTTGAGTTATTTGTATATTATACACATTTTTAATGAATAAATTCAATTACCATCTCAGTTATAGGTCCATCCCACCTGTCCTCCAAATTCTACCATCCCTCCTTCACCCTCTTTCCTCTATTTCTCAGAATAGGAGATCCTCCTACCCAGATTCCCCAGCTCATCTATTCATATGAAGACTGAGTTCATTTTCCTTCCCTGTGGCCTTGTTGGGAAGTCCCATAAGGGGAAAGTGATTAAGAAAACAACCAACAGAGTTTATGTCAGAGAAATCCCCCACTTCCCTAACTAGTGGGCTGACTTGAAGCTTAGGAAGTCTTACGTCCTATTGATAGCTGCTATTTTAGCAGCTGCTTTGATATTTAAATCTCAGCAGAAAGACTGGTTTTACCAGGCCTTTTCTGGAGTCAGGGAAGAATTTCCAAGTCCAGCTCCTTTTGTTTGTGACAGCAGGTGAGATAGCTTGTCAAAACCACACCTCCTGTTTCACCTCCTTTTGAATTTAACTCATTGTGCAGAGCTGTTTTTACTCTGGCTTAAAAGGAGTCTGAAATAAAGCCAGGTGTCTAGTCTCCACTAGAACCTCTCAGAAAGGTCCCATGTGTTGTGTATTAGTTTATTAATTTTAATTCTCACTCCTGACTCAAGAACCGTTATACTCTGTTGGCAGGCTCTGGCAATAAGTCTTTCCTGTACTATATGACTGAAATCTGCCTAATGTGCATATATACCATGTGTGGCTTTTTGGGTCTGTGTTACCTCACACAACATAAAAACCAGATACATTAAATCTTCCAGGGGAGAAAGTGGGTAAGAGCCTTGAACTCATTGGCACAGGAGACAACTTCCTGAACAGAACACCAACATCTCAGGCTCTAAGATCTAAAATTAATAAACGGAACCACTTGAAACTGAAAAGTTTTATAAAGCAAAGGACGCTATCAAAAAATGAAATAGCAGTCTACAAATTAGGAAAAGATTGTCACTGATCCTACATCTGACAAAGGGCTAATATCCAGAATTTATAAAGAGCCTAAGAAATTAAACACCAACAAACCAAATAATCCAATTTAAAAAATGGGATACAGAGCTAAACAGAATTCTCAAAAGACGAATCTTGAATGGTGGAAAAGCATGTAAAGAAATGTTCAGCATTCTTAGTCATCACCTGTCAGAATGTCCAGGATCAAAAACTCAAGTTACAACACATGCTGATAAGGATGTGGAGAAAGGGGACACATTCCTTTGTTGCTGGTGGAAGTACAAGCTTGTACTATAAATATTAATATTATGTCAGTTATTTAGCTGGTAGAGATTTTCCCTCATTCTGTAAAAGCTCTTCGTTTATTTATTTATTAATATCTGTCAAAAGTCTGGTGGCATAGCTGAGCTGTCTCACCTCTTTTTTTAAACATTGTTTTGTTAATCTATTTGTCTCCTTGTCTGTTAGTATCACAATGTTTTTAATCATTATGGCTCTGTTGTATGACCCAAAATCAGGCATGCTTATATCTTCAAAACTACTTTTTTTTTTTTTTTTTTTGCTTAAGACTGCTTTGGTTATCACATGTCTTTTCGCTTCCATATAAATGTTAGATTGTTTGGTTGTTGTTCTTATTTTTAATATTTCTGAAAAGAATTGTGTTGGAAATCTGATGGGAAACTCATTTGATGTAGATTGCTTTTTGGCAAGATGTCCATTTCACAGTAATAATTATTCCAATCCACTAGCTATAAAGATCATTCTGTCTTCCACTGTCTTCTAAAGTTTTTTTTTTTTCAATGTTTGGGAGTTTTGGTTTTCAGTTCCTTAGTACTATTTGTTCCAAGATATTTTGAGGCTATTGAGATTGTTTCCGTAATTTTTATGTGTGCTTGTTACTGATATACTGACAGGCCACTTAATTTTTAGTTTTGAATCCTGCCACTTAGCTAATGCTACTTAACAGTTTTAGAGTTTTGGGTAAAGTCACTCACGTATAGAATAGGATCATATCATTCTTTAATTTTATTTTAGTTTCTTTTGTTGCTATAATTGTGCCTTTTTTCCCCTTCACTAAAACTAAGACTGGTTTTACCGCATTAGCTAATATATAATATATTAACTAGGGTTGGAAATAGTAGACACCCTTGTCTTGGTCATGCTTTTATTCAATATACAAATTATATGAGATTTCTCCAGTTACTATGATGTTGGCTACAGGTTATTTTATTTTTATGTTGGATTGTTTTTAAAAATTTTTACAATTTATTAATTTTATATCACAATTGTAGCACCCTTACTAATCTATTCCTCTTTCAATATTCAGTAAAATTAAAAATTAAATTCTTCTGGGCCTGGAATTTTTGCTAAATTAGAAAAATTTTTATTACTGTATTAATTTCATGCTTGTCATAGATCTGTTTAAATTATTTATTTTACTTTTATTTGACTTTTTGGTAGTCTCTAACCATCTTTAAATTCATTCTTTCTTTTATTTTTTATACTTTAATATAATATGTTTTGAAGTTCTATTTTAATTTTCTAAATTTCAATGACACCTATTGTATTGTGTTTTTAATCTATTTATTAAATTAGGTTTATTTTTTTAGAATGGGTAAGTGTTTGTTGATCTCATTCAGCTTTCAAAAAACCAACTCTTTATTCATTACTTGCATTGTTTCATTTTTGTGAACTTGTTTCAATTTCATTAATTTCTGTCCTAATATCATTTCTTTACTTTAAAGTTTGCCTTTTTCTTTTCTTTCTTTTCAAGGAAACTAATGTGTTTAAGATAGTAATTCCATTTGATTGAGATAATTTTAATATATTGTTTGTTCACACATTTTCAATTTCTAATACCATTATTCCATGTGAAATGTAATTTTTATATTTTATAATCATTACATTGCAAAGATTTGCTTTGTCTTTTAATTATTGAAGATCTGATTTAGGTGGAATATTAAAAGTTTTGTTTTGTTTTTCCTACCAATGTCATATAATGTTAGCCATTTTAATTTTTTATTTTTTGAGACAGTCTCATTAAATCAGTAGGATGTTCCTAAGCTAGCTTTCTTTCTACCTAACCCTCTTAAACGCTGAGATTAGAGATGCATACCACTTGTCAACACTTTTTAGATTTTAAAAATGTAGTATTGCTGAAGAGGCTGATGGGCTTGCATCAGTGTTTTCAGCATGTTGAAGATAACTACATCGTTAGTTCCATTACGTCCCTGCTCTGTGGTTGTTGAGAAGTCAATGATCAGTCATTTCTATTGCTATTTCTTTGAAGTAAGGTACCTATTTTTATCACAGCTTTCTCTTGATAACTTCTCTCTGCTTTTGGTTACTAACAATATAACTAAGATATGCTAGATAAAATTTACTTGTATTAATTCTCATCTAAAGTCACCTACCTCAACTGGGTGCAGTGGCCCGTACTTGTAATCCCAGCACTTGGGGAGACAGAGGAGGGTAGATCTTTGTGAGTTCGAGGCCAACATGGTATGCAAAGTGAATCCAGCACAGCCAAGGCTAGACAGAGAAATGCTGTTTCAAAAAAAAACAAAACAAAACAAACAAAGGATAGGATAGATAGATAGATAGATAGATAGATAGATGCAAGTCAAGATGCAAGTTTTAAATTTTATTATTTAATTTTTATTGTATTTATTTCTGAGTAAGTTCACTGAATGTTATTTGCTATGTATTTTTATCAATATTTTCAGCATATTATTGTAATGTAAATAATCTACAAACTAAAAAAAAACAGATGATAGACTTTGGATTATTAATAAAAAAAGCACTGATGACTTTAGCATCTCTCAAAAAGTTTACACTGTGTTCTCTGAAAAAGAAAAGAAGAAGCTTACTTTTACTGGAAACTAAGACTGGCTTACGTTGTTTATACCTTGAGAACTAGTTCATTCCTGTTTGTTACATGGAGTTCTTTTGGCTTTCCAAATGAACTTGTTGAAAGCTGAATTTACTGTTTATTTCTTCAAACCATGAAACTGCTAAATATTCCATCTTACTTTCAGTAATGGTTTGCTTAACACTTAATTTCTTTCCCTGTATAGATTGTGATTTCCAAACCATAAAATTTTTGTCTCATTTCTCTATACCATAATTCCCTTCAGAATCTCAGCCCTGCAAGTTCTGTATGACACGGGCTGGAATTATTACATTGAGTAATAATTGTTACTCAGTGTAATAATTCCTGTTTGAATGACAGCTCCTCCTTCCAATTTCTGAACATTATCATTCTTTCTATTAGCCTGTAGGAACAGGCATTCTCTTCCTGGCAACATAGGATGCTTCTCTCTGGCACTGGCTACTTTATTTGTGCCTCTACCTTCTAAATATTAATTTTATTACATTATCTTTAGTTAAACTCTTTGTTTTCAGCTGGGTGTCCTGGCACACGCCTATATATAGTCCCAGCAATTAGGGAGGCAGAGGCAGGCAGATCTCTATGAGTTTGAGGCTGGCCTGGTCTACAAAGTGAGTCAAGGATGGCCAGAGCTACACAGAGAAATCCTGTCTTGAAAAAATGCAAAACAAAACAAAATAAAAACAAAAAATGTTATTATTTAAGTAGATGAATCTAATTAATAAGGGTAATTAAGGTAATTTTATGAGAAAATCTTATATAAATTATACATAGCCATAGTCATACCAACTGTTGCCTAAGCATAACCTTGAACAAGATGTGTTATTTCTCACTAACTTGCTTCTTTTGATAATAGGTAACTTTAATGAAGCTCTTTTTTCCTGAACCTTGAATGTGTACTAGATACTTATAGAGAATGGATATCATAGGTACTGCCTACATCTCTCAAAAATTCATTCAAAAAATTGCATAAATGTCACATTCCAATCTCTCTAAAAAATCAATATTGGTGTCAGTCACTTTCATACACCTTCTTGCATACTTATGAACTTATTTCCCCAATTGAAACATTCATACTGCCCTTTAGGTAAATTTCAGTGTTCTTTCTGCCATACTGCATTGCTTTTTAAATTAAGACATATGGCCTACTTTATAGGAATCTGCGATATAGAGTCCTAACAATAACACAATCAGCATGCAGTTAACTTTCATATTATTAGGTATGGACTACTCAAAAATCTCCATGAGCACAGGAGATTTTTCCATCTTCTGATATCTTTTTCAATTTCTTTTTACACAGACTTCAAGTTTTTCTCAAACAGATCTTTCACTTGTTTGGTTAGAGTCACCCCAAGGTACTTTATGTTATTAGTGGCTATTGTGAAGGGTGTTGTTTCCCTAATTTCTTTCTTGGCCCTTTCGTCTTTAATGTACAGGAGGGCTTCTGATTTTTTTGAGTTGATTTTGTATCCATCCACTTTGTTGAAGGTGTTTATCAGCTGAAGGAGTTCTCTGGTTGAATTTTTGGGGTTGCTCATGTACACTAACATATCATCTTTAAATAGGGATACTTTGACCTCTTCCTTTCAGATTTGTATCCCCTTCATCTCCTTTAGTTGCCTTTTTGCTCTATCTAGGACTTCAAGTACTATGTTGAATTTTGGGGGTCGCTTATGTATACTAACATATCATCTGCAAATAGGGATACTTTGACCTCTTCCTTTCCCCTTGATTTCCTTTAATTGTCCTATTGTTCTAGCTAGAACTTCAAGTACTATGTTGAAGAGATATGGAGAGAGTGGGAGCCTTGCCTAATCCCTGATTTCAGTGGGATTGATTTAAGTTTCTGTCCACTGAGTTTGATGTTGGCTATAGGATGGCTGTATGTTGCCTTTACTATATTTAGGTATGTGCCTTTTATCCCTGATCTCTCTAAGACTTTAAACATGAATGGATGTTGGACTTTGTCAAAAGCTTTTTCAGCATCTAAGAAGATGATCATGTGGTTTTTCTCCTTCAGTTTGTTTATATGGTGGATCACATTGATGGATTTCCATATATTGAACCACCTCTGCATGCCTGGGATGAAGCCTCCTTGATCATGGTGGATGATATCTTTTATGTGTTCTTGGATTCTCTTTGCAAGTATTTTATTGAGTATTTTTGCATCAATGTTCATAAGAGAGTTAGGTCTGAAGTTCTCTTTTTTTGTTGGATCTTTGTGTGGTTTAGGTATCAAGGTGACTGTGGCTTAATAGAACAAGTTTGGTAGTGTTCCTACTCTTTCTATTTTGTGCAATAGTTTAGAGACTATTAACTCTGAGGTAGTGTTTATCTTTGTTTCATAGATGTGTTTCTTGAATGCAGCAGAATGTTGCATCCTGTTTCTGCAACCATTCTGTTAGTCTGTGTCTTTTTATTGGAGAGTTGAGTCCGTTGATGTTGATTTATTATAGTGACCAATGAATGTTAGTTCCTTTTATTGTGGAGTTGATCATCTTACTATGATTCATTGCTTTTTTTTTTCCTCTTTTAATTTTTGCTGGGAGATTGTCTGTATCCTATATTTTCCATATTTCAATCTTCTTGTATCTGCTGAGGTTTGGTTTGTGACCAACTCTATGGTCTATTTTAAAGAAGGTTCCATGTGGTGCTGAAAAGAAGGTATACTCTTTTGATTTTGGATGAAAAGTTCTGTAGACATTTATTATGTCCATTTGATTTAGGGTCTCTGTGAGGGCCCTTGTTTCTCTGTTTTGCTTCTGACTGGATGATCTGTCCCTTGGTGAGAGTGGAGTATTGAAGTCTCCCACTCTTAAGGTGTTTAGATCTATGTGAGATTTCAGCTTTAATAATGTTCCATTTACAAATGTAGGTGGTCTTATATTTGGGGCATAGATGTTCAAAATTGTGATGACCTCCTGTTGGAATTTTCCTTTGATGAGAAAGGAGTGCCCCTCCTCATCTTTTTTGATTAGTTTTGGTTGAAAGTCTATTTTATTAGATACCAGGATCGATACCCCAGCTTGTTTTCTGGATTCATTTGCTTGAAACACATTTTCTTGCCCTTTACTCTGAGGTAGTGTTTATCTTTGCTTCATAGGAGTGTTTCTTGAATGCAGCAGAATGTTG
>JAQQSO010002000.1:0-14786 GCA_028658305.1 Pachyuromys duprasi
CTGTGTGAGCTATTCCAGAAACAGAAAGACACACATGGTATATAGTCACTTATAAGTGAATAGTAGACATATAATAAAGGATAAACCTAGAAAAATCTGTACATCTAAAGATGGTGAGCTAGAAGGAGGTCCCTGGGTACGATGATAAATCCTTACTCAGAAAGGCAAATGGGATGGACATTGGTAGAAGGAGAAAGCAATTGTTCTGGTGCCTAACTAGAGTCATTGTGGAGCTCCATGTTTGATGAGATCATGTGGTAAGGAAAGATGAAGGTAAAAGAGAAAACAATGGAAGATTTAGCTAGCACTAAGAGTATTTGAGGACTCCTATAGAAACCTACTTTAGCAGACAATATTTATCAAATATACATATATGAAAAATATAAATGGAGTTGCCAAATAACAAAAGAGACAAAACATTACCTAGACATCTCTCCCAAATGAAACCTCCATTGCCAGGAATTGGTTACATCTAAATGAGTGGTTGGCCAGAGGGTCCCCATGGGAACCCCCAAACAACTCTGACTATTGGTTGTCATCCCAAAATTGATGTTCAGCTTATGTCGCATTAAAGTTTTTTGCTTCTTGTTATTACAGACTGAGGGGAGCTATGACCTTTGAGTTCATACACACACAGGTAAGCTTGGTCTTTCGGCACTGTCAGAAGATGGTAGGGTTGTGTGTACCCTCTATTCTCCAATGATCTCAGACATTAACCATGGGCTTCTGCAGACTGCTTCACACAACAGGGAATTTATGTCAATTGATTTTCCATCACAAAATGAATGGTAGTAATATCTTTGTCCTTACCCCATGGGTTTCCTACCTTTGTCTAGCTCTCTCATCTTACCCTCCAGCAGATTTGAATATTGTTCCCTGAGTCTCCCTTGCCAACTATAAGGTAAAAGTTCAGCTGCATCTTTGCTTCAACTCCTCTGGAATCCTTAATTCAGCCTCTCAAAATGAGGCTTTATACTCAGTTTCAGGGTTCCTGATGCTCTGGATCCCTGGCAAGGTTAGAGGCAAGAAATGAGGTGAATGGGCCCCTGTGGGGAACTGGGCGCACTGCTGCTGCCCAAGTGTATTTAGTTCAAATGCAAATGTGTGTGTGGATTTAGACCTATATCTTGAGAGAGAGCTGACAAGAAGGACCTGGATTCTGATGAAGATTGTCACACAGAAGGAGTGGAATGTTATGAGCAAAACCTAGAACAGTGGTTCTCAGCCTTCCTAATGTGGGCATATGTGCATGTGGGAAGACATGCATGGAGAAAAACAGAGTTTCCAAGTTATCCTGAAATTCCCATAAGCATATTTCTGCCATTTCTGCAGTATGTTAGGTGAAGTAGTCAGCATTGTTGACTATACATGCAGATTTTCTTTCGTCTTTAAAAAGCTATAAAGTTATACAATATAAAATATTTTAAAACAATATTCTTAAAATTTATGCACTAATGTTTGTTTTCTACACCAAGCTTATATACCTATATGCCTGATGTTGCATTGAACATTTCACAGGTGATATCTCACTTCCAACATACAAGCCACACATGGGCCACATATACTGATCTATACATTTCCATCCTGGACCCTAGGGATCTTGACAGCCTCCATGGCATTGGGTCAAGAATCATGCATATTTCATTCTCAAAATCAGCAGATTGCAGACTGGGGTGGTCATCATTTAATATGTGGAAAAGGCACACAATCTCATTTCATATATTGCTTTCTCTATCAGTTTTATTCAGCATTAGTACATATTCTTCTGTAGCAGACATCAGAAGAGCTCTGCCACCTTGCTTTGGTCCCCATTCTCTTGATAGACTTACTTCTGTCATTTGACTCTCATCATGTGTATATAATTACTAGTTGGTGTGTTTCTTGGAGAAAACGGAAAATTGGGCATAGTTTTTAGCCTAGGCCAAAAATAAGTGCATCTTTATTGCTGAGTTGGGCTCACAAGAACTGAAAAGGAGAGGAGCCTTGGATTTGAATCCTGAACCTCCAGACTTAAGGTCTGGTGCCTTGCCAACTGAACTAATTTTACTTTTTGGCTCTTAAGTTGCAGAAGCCAGTCTTTAGCTAAGGTTTCCTACTTTTTTAACAGCAGGCAGTCCTAATTTGAATGACAAATGGCCCCTGGCTGGACTTCACAGTTTATTGACTTCCAAATGCTAAGAGCCTGACCCATGAAGCTTTTGACTGCTTGCAAAGGAAGCCTTGGCCAAGGGAAAGCCTTGTTGGAGCTAACTGTTCAGGCATGGAGAAACAACTAGAATTTTAAAGGAATCTCAGACCCCTTCTTTCAAAGGGGTCTGAGATTCCTTTAAAATTCTAGCTTCTTTCAAAGAAGCTAGCTTGCACAGCAACTTGCTGGAAGCAAGGAACTTGATTGCAGGATCTGAGAAGCGATACTGGACAGATTATCACCATGTACTGAATCAGAAAAAGTATATCAGATCTTTGAGAAAAGCCTCAACACTGTGGATTCTATACTATGGAGTCCTCCCTAGGAGGTCTGCTCAATTAAAGCTTAATCCCCTGTGTTTGTGAAGCAAGGGGCAAATGGCTGCCAGCTGGCAGAGGCTTGGGTTTCATTAAACCTATGATGATGGAGTTGATCTTAACCAGCAACTTCTCTGTAGAGACTGCAGCAAACCCAGGCTGCCCTTGGGAAAATATTGTTCCTGACTAGATGTTGTGGCCATTTCCATTGTATCAGCCCAATGATCACACATATAGCCCTGTACATGTTTATACACACACCTGTGAACAAAACAAAAAAGAAAGCTCCTTACAGAAAAATTTGCATGCATTCATTTACCTTATATACAAAAAACAGTTGGAACCATTTACATGCAAATACGCTGTTTGGAGAATGCAGTTACCTTCTACAGTAGGTTCATAAATCACAACAAGAATAGCTTCCACTTGAGAGCTTTTATTAAGGGAAGAGGGGCAGAGTTACAAAGACTATCTCTGGGCATGGCAGGAAAGATGGAGAGAGAGAGAGAGAGAGAGAGAGAGAGAGACAGAGACAGAGACAGAGACAGAGAGACAGAGAGACAGAGAGACAGAGAGACAGAGAGACAGAGAGACAGAGAGACAGAGAGACAGAGGAAAGAGGTCCTCCTATAAGGGGACCCAGCACCAGCAACAGGGAGAACTAACAGGTGGTTGCAGTGATCCGCCAGTGGTCACAATTGGCCACCAGTTCTGGAGGTGGTCTCATAGATACCAGATATCCTGCTTGTCAGGTCCCCTGTAGGCGGGCCATAATGATGTCTCCTTACAAAGCCTTACACACATAGGTATACACATATTTACATATATTTATATATATTTACAGATTATTGATGAATATAATTCCATTGGGCTTCAATGTTTATTTTATAAATAAATATTATATTTATACCCTTTTAATATAGTTCAGTTCTATTTATACCCTTTAACATAGAGTCCTTACCTCAGAAGAATAATTGCCTCACAGCAATTAGCAGGACAATGGATTACATGGTATTTAAAAAATATTGCATTCCAAAAGGTTCATGGTAGGTACAGAACAATAATAATTCATGTGCTATGTTAACAAACCATGCATTATGAAAATTAGCCAGATAATTTGTTTATGTGTCTTTGTATTAAGAGATTCTTAAACTATCTCTGGTTTCACAAGTTCATTTAAGGTTTAAAACAATAATTCCAAGATGCACTAATGCACACTGAAACCCACTGACCCAAAAGGAATGTTTCCTTTTGGGAAAATAAATCTGCCTCAGGCCCAACATCTCTCTGGTGGGATGTATGGACTTGGCATCTGGAGGCTCACAGAGGCTTTTATTGAACTTTCTATCAAATATTTAAATTCGTAACTTCTAACATTTGTTTAAATCAAACCAGGAAATGTATAAAATCTTCATCAGGCATCATGATATCATTAATTCATCTGAACAGCAGTACATCTGTTGTCCTCAACAGATATCCTCATAAATATCCTCCTCAACCAGGGAGGGTAAATACCCAGGGAAAAATGGCAATGAAGCCTTTTTCAAAACATGCCAGAGTTTAGAAAAATACAGTAACAGCAGCACAGTCAAACCAGGTGTCAGTTAGAAGAAGAAATGCTAGAGGCCCAATCTGTGCCTCAGGGGAAAAATAAAATCTAAGTTGCCTTCCAGAAATCCCAGATGTCTCCTGAATCCCTTTCCCTGAAGGCCTCCTGACAGGAAAGAAGAAATAGCAAGAAAGGGAAAGCAAAATGAAGGTTAGTGCATATGGTCAAAATACATGATCTATTTGAAAGACATGGCTTTCATGAAAATCATGTTCATGAATTAACACCCATAAAAGACTTTAAGTGGCAGCAATATAACTCACATGGCAAAGACACTTTACTCCAAGCCTATTATCAAAACTGAGATTGATTCCCAGAAGAACAAAACAGAAAAAGAAAGAGTCAAGTCTAAATTATCCTCTTACCTCCAAAAACATGCCATCTCAAATGTGCACCTATAAATATGCATACAGAGACACACTAATGCACACTCACATGCACGCAGAAATGATAATTAACTAGAATGTAATAATTAAAAAGTTTATGGAAATTAAAATCATTAGCAGCAGATAGGTTCACCACAAATAAAGGAAGAAAGGAGAAAACACAAACACTTTATAATTTTCAAAATCCAAGAAACATACTCTTTCCTAGAGCCGTAAAATTGAAATAAAGTTTTCTATCATCATCATTATATTGGATATCAGAACTACAACACTGTAAAAAGATAACTTCAAGCAGGAGAGTTTGCAGTAATATGTTAAAGAAGAAACACAAAGATAATACTGAGTCCTTTCTTGTATTATTGTATAAATGTTTCTCATATCAAAAGATATCAGAATCATTAAATCCATAATTTAGTAAGGGGCTCTGCAAGCTTTTCATAATGTTTTCAATCACACCTGCTGTCACACAGAAGGGGAAGTGTGTAGGGCAGGGATGTATGTGCTGCAGGCAGCTGCTGAGGCTCTCAAGGTTTCTGTTGGAGGCTGAAGCACTGTGGGAGGAGTACTACGGAGCTGCAGACAGTAATAAACTGTCAGGTCTTCAGCCTACAAACTGCTGATATAGAGAGTGAAATCTGTCCCAGATCCACTGCCTGTGAAGCGATCAGGGACCCCAGTGTCCTGAGTGGATGCCCAGTAGATCAGCAGCTTAGGGGATTGCCCTGGTTTCTGCTGGAACCAGGACAAGTAATTCTTTTGGTCTTTGCTGTATAAAAGACTCTGACTGACCTGCAGCTGATGGTGACTTTCTCTCCTGCTGATACAGCCAAGGAGGATGGAGACTGGGTCATCACAATGTCTGCACAGGCGCCTGCAATCAGGAATACACAATGAACATGTTTATGAACACAAACACAGATTGAAAAATACTTGTGAAATTTGTTATTTAATATCTTTGTACTATCATTTTGTCAGAATATTATAATATAAGAATTATAAAGACTGCCATTCTCTAAATTTCTTATCTACAAAGAAGTGACTCTGCAAAGATTATAATTTTTTTAGTTTCTCACCAGACACCTAAAGCAGCAAGGATATGAGGACCTGGGTCTGTGACTTCATCTTGCTCCCCCTGCTGTCTGATGCAGTTCAGTTCTCACTGTAAAGGTCGGTTTATAAATTCTCAGGAAGTGGGCTGGGCTGTAGGGGGCCCATGCAAAGCAGTCAACAAATACATTAGCAAATGTCTGGGCAGTGTATCTGAGTGTAGCTGGTGTCAATCAACAGTCAAAAATACTGTTACAGGGATCATGAGCAATCACTAAAAAGATGGCCTTAGAGTTCTCAAACAGAAAAGAACCAGGTGCTCTAATAGCAGACCTGGGTTAAAATTCAAGACATATATAAGTCAATTGACTTCTGTAGAAAAATTAGTAGAGCTAGCTCAGACTGAAAGTCTTAGGAAAATGCTATGATATGTTCAAAAGCAACAAACACACAAACACATGCACACAAAACAAGACTGAAAGAAACACAGTGAGAAAGCCTGCCATAAAAGAAAAAAAATGGTAGTGGAAAGAAAGATGAAGGAAAAAGAAAATTGAGGCTAAATATGTTCAATATTACTCATCTCCAAAGCCACTCTTATACTGAAGACAGAGAGCAGGGCCTCAGACATTTGGGCTCTAGTTTCTAGATAAACAAGGGACTAAGGTACAAAGAGCATCCCAGAATTCATTCTGTCAGTATCCCGGTGGGCATTAATTTAAGGCTGAGATCAGGGGAACTTTGATTTCAAAGCATAGGAAACTTTGCAGAAACTAAAAAGTATCCTCCCTAAAATTTCAGAAAATTGAAAGAGGGGTTTAAATCTTGAGAAATGAAAGGGGAAAAACAGATTTTTCATGAAGTCATTGCTGTAGACCAATACGTCCACGAGCTTTATTCAAGAAAAACAAATGCTAGTTTAATGTAGAAATTAGAAAATTGAAACTGGATTAAGATGGACTTCTGACATCCTGAACAGGTAAGTCTCTCCAGAAGGGGACACAGCCATCCTAATGCACTTAACAATTTTACAGAGACCAACAGAACACTATATCAGCAATAGTTGCAATCGAAATGGTGAAAAAGATAAGTTTGTCTAAGTATAAAAAATTCAACAGTGACAAAGGTGCCAGGAGTTCATATTATTGAACTCTGAAAGGATATGTAAGAAGTAAATTATAAAGCCAGAATCATGTGTAAAGTATAAGAGAAAAATAAATAAATAAAACATCATGGAATAGAATGGAGGTTCACATTTGTACTCTCAGAACTGGAGAGACAAAAGCAGGAAACTTTTGAGTGTGAGACCAGCCTGGGGAACAATCTAATCTAAACATGGAGACAATCTCTCAAAACTGTGTATTATTAATCAACTGGATACAAGGCAGCTCATGGCATTATCTGCACAAAGCAATTTATTTATCCAATGTTAGATGTTAATGTTTCACAATTAAACCACAAATATTATTAAAAATAAATATTAATTATCCAGTATGCATTTCCTTCTATTTTGAATTACATATATAATTTTATACATCTACTTCTCAGGTATAAAACTTTAAATAATTTCAGATAGGCACATGCAGATTTCCTCTGTAAACAACATCGTATGAGAGAGGTAGATCATGTGCGGATACAGGAAGTTCCTCATCCCAAGGTCTAAAATATGACAGACAAGGAGCTCTGCTCTTGTCAGTGTCTCAGAAGTTTCCATATGCCTTTGATCTTCACAAAATTTCACACTTCTCTTTGTGACAGAATCAGTGAGCTCAGACTGTGCTCTCATGATGTTTCCAGAAGTTCCTTCAGATTGAACAAATGGAGACAGGGATCTTAGAAATCCAAAGACTCCGTGGGCTTCTCACAGTATGTAAGGGGAGAGAATGGGTCTAAAGAGATAAAAATTTCAAGTTATATTATGTATAATATAAAGAAATCAACATTCCCTCGTTACTTATCAAATTTCCACAGTTTGTCCTGGTGCATTAGATTATGTTGGATTTTATAATAAATGGACTCTAGTTATAACCCCACTGGGTGAATACAATACTACTAATATGCCTCCATCCAAGTAATCAGGAAGTCTGAAACTGATGGCCTTTAGCTCCTGGGACACAGCACACTCTTCCATGGACACCACTGTTGATGGAGGACCAGGGAATATCAGTCTGAGATGCAGTTTATCCTAAGGAGTATAAGGCTGAACTCAGCTTTTCTGTTCCAACACTTAGAATCTTTTATTCTCTGGATGAGTGGCTATGCCGACCCAATACATGTGACAAGAAATAGTAGGCATAAAAATATTTCCAATAACTCAGATAAAACATTGACATAGTATTCTTAGTTAAAATCAGCAGCATGATACTGAGGATATAAAAATTTATTCCTGCATTCAAGATACAGGAGGTCCTTATACAGAGTGACAGCCATGAGCAAAAACTGTCCTGGTTTATAGACCTAGAGCCCACAGGTACTGCTTCTCTCAGGAGAGCCTGCACAGATTCTCTCAGGCAGCAGGAGAGGATGAGGTTAGAGACCTCAAAGCAACTTGTCAGAACTGAGTGTTCTTTGACACGTATGCCTAAGTGTACTAAAGATAAAACAGTTACTGACTATTTAGCTTCAATAGCTGAGGACAGTATACTGGTAGACAGAGATGATGGAAGGGTCTTCCTTTCAGCATTTTTATGTCTGTGACAATTTTGGCTGGATGCATGGCTGTGCGTGATGTATATACCTGGTGCCTGCAGAAGCCAGAGGAGGGCATTTCTTTGAATGTCTGGTAGAATTCTTTACTAAAGCCTTCTGGCCTTGGGCTTTTTTCTACTTAGAAAAAATTTAATGACTATGTCTACTTCTATAGGGTTTAGTGTTCTGTTTAAATTGCTTATTTTATCTTTAATTACCATTGGTAAGTAGTACATATCAAGAAAATTACCATTTTCTCTTAGATTTTTCCAGTTCTTTGGTGTGGCAGCCCATTTGGAGTTATTGGCAAATTGCATGCGTATCTCAACAAGGGAATTCAGCCTCTTGGACCTTGTTCCTATCTAAAGCCTAGTGACTAAGGGATTGACCTTGGCAGCAGAGGGCTCAGGCCCTAAGAACTAGATCATAAATTCCATGTAACCATGGTAACCAGACAGCAGATTTTGTTTAACCTTGAGTAAGCCCTGGTACACTATGGCTAAAGTAAATTGCCTTTGTGAGAAAGTGCTTGTACTTTTTTGCCTACTTAAGTCTTAACCTGACATCCATTAAACTGTTTTTTAAAAATATATTCATATGATTCTCTAGAATTCTTTGGTGTCTTTTGTTATGTTCAAATTTTTATTTCTATGTTTATTTATTTGGTTATTCTCTTCCTGGTTTTTTTTTTTTTGTGTGTGTGTATGGATATGAGTTTGTAGTCTATATTGCTGATTTTCTCAAAGAACACACAATTTATTATATTGATTTTTGAATTGTTCTTAATTTCTATTTTATTGATTAGAGCCCCAATTTTGATTGTTTCTTACATCTAGTCTTCCTGGGTGTGATTATTTGTTTGGCTTTTACAATTATCAGATATACTGTAAATCACTAATGTGTAATCTCTAGAACATTTTAATGTCAGCATTTAGTGCTATAAACTTTAGTCTTAGCTCTGTTTTCATTGTATTCTATAATATAGGGTGTATTCCATTTCTTTGAATTATAAAAAGTCTTTCTTTTCTTTACTTTCTTATGTCTTAGCTAGTTTTCATTCTGTGAAAAACTGTTCACTTTCCTTGAGTTTGCAAGCTTTTTGTTGTTTATGTCCAGATTCAGTCCCTAGAGTTCTAATAGGATGCCAGTAGTTATTTCAATTTTCTTAAGTCTGTTGAGACTTGCTTTGTGTTCAAGTATGTATGCAGTTTTGAGTTTTTGACAAATCTACTTTCCTTAGTGTTATTAAATGCTTCTACTGCCTCTAATGATTCCAGTGCCTCAATACTGAGTAAGAGTAAAGAAGGGGCATAGGAACAGGGCCAGAGTACTCTCTTCTACATTCTGATGGGTAAGGTCATCATTTGTGGAAGGGGGGTAATACCAATATCAGTCATAAAGAAATCCAGAAGTCCAGGTAACCAACAAATCAGCAAACAGCAAATGCAGCATCAGAAAGAAGCAGCAGCAACCATACTTTTCCAAGCAGCTGCTAATTCTTCTTCTTGGCTGTCATATTCATATCCCTCAAATTCCTCAGCATTCCACCTGACAAAGACCACGTTCTGCATGAGACACTTAACAGATGTGGACAAACTAAAACCTCTCCAACTTCGGATATTAACAAAAACATGTTTACATATCATAAACCCAAACATCCACAACACTTCCCCCTTTCCTTTTTAAACAAAAATGTTTCTTTCTAACACTGTATAACTGTATACAGTTTTGTATAAACAGTATACAATAACAACTGTGAGAATTATCAGGTTAGAATTATGTTTTCAAAGTCTAGTCCATTTGTATTTGGCAATCATGGAAAAAAATATTCCACTATCTATCCCATCCTTGTGAGTCCTAAGTTCTGTACCTAATCCACTTTCTTATATCTATCAACCTAAGACATTTGTCTATACCTTAAGCCTAATTTTAGTAAAACTATGACTATCTAGTCTTCAACCGCATCAGAAACACGAGAAGGAAAAAAATAATACCTAACCATATAGGATGTATAGAACAAACAGCTACCAGAACTATAGAAATGACAGAGACAGTTGACTGCCTGGACAGTGGCCAGCTGTTCCTTGGTGTTCCTGGGACTTCCAATCTTCAGTCTACTAGATCAGAATATCTGACAGGCTTCTCTGCGAAAAAGGAATTTTGAGTGACTGACCACTTAGTCTTCACAAAATTGGACAGTCAATTTTCCAGTGTCCTGCTGCTCACAGTTTGCTCAGACAGCCTGCTTTTAGCAGTTGAAGGACAGGTTTTTCTCCAGTGGTGCCCTTGCCACATTTGTTATTTTCAGGCCCATTTTTTTTCTTTGAAATAGAATAGAGGTGCTTCCAACAGGAGATGTGTCTGTCTCTCTGTCAGAAAATACCTTTATTATTAAAATATCTTTAAATGCCATATCGTATAGATCTCTGGAGTGTTTGAAGACCACCTATTCATCATCCATTATATTGTACATAATCATATCTTTATATCTATCTACCTACCTGTCTGTCTATCTATCTATCAAGAAACATTGTTTGTGTCTAACTCTGTACTATCTACTGAACCTTGAAAATATATACAAGAGACTAAATAAAGCTTATTTCTGTAATTAACTACAGTAGTATATAATAAGACCACAAGTAAGATTGTGTATAGGGTTCTAACTACTAATTTGCATTTCCAATCATCCTGAATAGTTTGCAATAGTTTTCATAAGATTAGAGTTTTACACCACATTTTCAAATGAGCTGTATATGTACATTAAACAAAAGTTGAACAAAATCACCTTAAATTTCTATCAACATACAACAATCCATACCAATACATAATCTTTTACAGTAAGAAATTCAATAATCTACCTTTTAACCTATAATCCTATATTCCCCCATTCTTTTCTCTTTCCCTAATATTGGCTAAGGAAGAAAGATAAAAATAAAGAATGATAGAGGAGAAAAAGAAAGAGATCCCTGGTTTTAACCTTTACTTCCCCTCCCCCTTGCCAACATCAATCCATATCCGAGCAAATAAACAATAACTCCCAGAACGTACCTCTTGAGAATGGAGGCATGGTGTGCTTAATATTATTTTTTGTTATGTTATTATTTTTTGTTGTCTGGGTGAAAAACATCTTTTGGGGTACTCTTAAAAAGTTTGGATATGAGGGGAACCAAGATGGTGACTACTAGTGTGCACCTCATCTGAGAGAGACAAAGGACCTGAAATGCTGAAACTGGTAAGTGAAGAGGCTACTGAACCCATAACAGAGTTATCTAGGCTTCCAGGGAGAAGAGACTAACCATGAAATGAGTCCATGCAGAATCAGGTCACTGGCAGACTCCTCTGGAGACTGGATCCCTAGGCACTTCCCCATATCCAACTCTGAATTCCCTCTTTGAAGGAGGCAGAGGAGGCAGAGAGCAGAACCTGCCACAGACCACACAGCCATTGCCCCAGCCCCAGCTACAGCAGCAGCTTCTACCAAACAAACCCAGGCTCAGGATCTGGGTCTGAAAATACCCAACCCTTCCTGGAACTCCCATGAGATGGCCGCCATAAGCTTGCCCTGGCAAAGGGGAAGAACAGAGAGGCAGCCTGCGGATTCTGCCACAGGCCGCAGCACCTGGGCTACAGTGCAGCCACTGGCAAAGAAACACCAACTCGCGACCTGAGACTGAGGTCACTTAACCTTTCCTGCCACTCCCCCAGGACAAACAGCAATAAGTTCTAACATCAGTGGGCTCCTAGCAGAGAAATGCCGGTTCTGGATCTGAGACTGAGGACACTCAACCCTACCTGGTACTCCCCCTGGACTGGCTGCCTTAAGCTCTAGAGCAGGGTGGCTTCTGGCAGAGATACCCAGGCCCGGGGTTTGGGGATGGAGAACACTCAACTCAACATTTTCCTGTACTCCCCTGGGACCAGTTGCCATAAGTCTTCCCTGGCAGAGGGGAAGAACAGAGAGGTGGCCTGTGGATTCCACCACAGACCACAGTGCCTGGGCCCCCAGCCTCGGGATCTGGGACAGAGGAGATTCAGTCCTCACTCCCCACCCCCCAATACATACATCCCCGGGACCAGCCACCAAAATCATCCCCTGGTAGAAGTGAAGGATACAAAAGGGTCCTGCCCAGGCCCCGGCATGGGATGTGCCCAGCACAGCACACAGTACAGGTGGACAACAAGACCTGCTCCTACAGCACCACTGAGCTGACTATTAGCCTACACCAACATTTAGCCCATCAGGATCAAATCAGAGAGTCCAACTGGTCCTGGAAGGGAGTGAGTGTGCCTTCAAGGGAGTGTTTGCAGAGCCCCAGATCCAGGACCCCTCTATGAAAGCCACCAGACAATAGATCCCTACCACCCACACCCGTAATGTGGGAATCATAGGGATTCTTGGGACATCGATCCCAACACTGAAGCTTCTGCTCTGCAGGGCTAAGAGTGAATTCCAGGCAAACAATTCCTGGATCCAAGACAGAGCTGCATATAAGTGTCCTGTAGGCCACTGCAATAGTCAGGGAATCCGTGAATGCACACTGCCCCCACTAAAAGCACCTGCAAATAATGCCAGAGTCACATTCCTCGCTTAGGTAAAGCTGAAACCACAACGCAAACCCCCAAAACAGTGAACCTCATTCATCTTCCTGAAAAATAGTCCAGGAACCAGAATAAGACGTTCCTACCCTGAAGTACAGACTCCAGGAACAAAAAAGGAGGGTTACAGATACACAGATGGCCAGAGGCAGAAGTAAAAACACACCCAACAAAAATCAGTACATCTTGGCTTCACCAGAAACCCCCAAAACAATGGACACTTCAATTCACTAGATACACAAGAAAAAGACTTTAAAACCCTGCTTTTCCAGGTATTAGAGACTCATAAAGAGGAAAAGAACAAATCTCTCAGTGAGATGGCTACACAAATGAAAGCAAACAAAGAGGAAATGAACAGAGCTCTCTGAGAAATACAGGCAAATGAAGCCAAAGAAGTAGAAGCACAATTAGCAACATATAGAGAAGAAATGAACAAAAATTAGAGTCAATCATTGAAAAGCAGGACTCGGAGATCCAAATGGCTGCCACGAGAGGACACTGTGTCTGAGGAGTAGGACAGCAGAAACAATGCAGAGACCAGAAGACTAAACTCTGGGACCTAAAACGCCAGCATTTGTGATTGCCAGGTGAGCGGAACTCCTACCGTGAGAAAATCAAGTGGGAAAACCCTAGGGACACCCAGTTATTACCCGGAAAAATCTCCGGGTGACCAGCTGCGCACAGCTCTGATCTGAACAAGCAGCCACGCTGGACGCCATAATGGACTGGATCACACAGTCTCTCGGGCAGTCTGAGGAGAACCCGGGTACCGTTTTCACTGACCTTCACACTGCAGCACCCGGGTTCTGCTTCAACCCACGGGTATACGGCAGACATACACCGATCGCCGGAACCACACCAGACTGAGAGGGTCGGGGGACCATTTTGACCAGTCTGCACACTGTGGGTGCACACCTCATGCTTCCGCCAGAAAAAAACTCAGTCCATGTGTGAGTCCACAGGCAAGTCGGGGAAGGACCTGAGTTCTGCTTCAACCCACTGGTGTACTGCAGGCGCACATCGTTGGAACCACCCCAGACTGAGAGAGTCCAGGGACCCTCTTGACCAAACTGCACACTGAGAGCAAACACTGCATGCATCCTCCAGCAAACACCTCAGTCCACGTATGTGTCCACAGGCCAGACAGAGAAGGCCTCGGGCACCATTTCAGACAGACCTGCATACAGCGGATGCACACCAACCCAAACCCACTGTGTGTGCACCAAATATCATCTCAGACTGTGGTGCACAGCCCCTGGCCCAGAAGGGGGCGCCAAATCTCCATTCCAGGGGAGAACCCTTAACAGCAAGCCCAGGGCGGAGCGCACAGCACCCAGCTGACATCTCAAACCTGGACACTCAGACTCTAGCACAGAGTGAGGAGCAAAACCTCCAGAGGAGAGGGGTGATCAGCCTGCAGTGCTCACAGTTTCTAGCACAGAGCATGAAGCCAGGCACACAGAGCACACAACAGAGTTCAACTGAGTCAACAACACACACTGACAAACCACCGGAAATCCCTGATCTTCTTGAAGAATACTCCTGACACAAAAGATTGACAGTTCCAGACTGAAGTACAGCCTTAAAGCACAAACAGCTCCTTGAGTGTATATAAACAAATGCCCAGAAATCGGCAAAAGAACTCACCCAACAAAAATCAGGACACCATGGCCCCACCAGAAACACCCAAAAGCAGTGGAGATTTTAATTCATTGGAGACACAGGAAAATTATGTTAAAGCTTTGATTATGCAGATATTGGAGGAACAAGAGGAGAGACAAAAAGAGTAAATGAACAAGGCCCTCGAAGAAATGGAGAAGAAATTAACTGCCCACATACAGGAACAATAAAAGATAAACAGAAGAGGAAACAACCAATATAGGAGACACAGTCAATCAGTTAAAGGAAACGGTACAAAGCATGAAAACAGAATTAGAATCTATAAAGAAGACACA
>JAQQSO010002001.1:0-14786 GCA_028658305.1 Pachyuromys duprasi
AAAAAAAACCAAAATCCATCAAAAAAATATGTGTTTAGAGTGGAAGGATTGAAGAGAATGAGAATGACTAGTTGTTGTTGTTGTTGTTTTGTTTTTTTTAGAATTAAAAAACTATGTAATAAAAGAGAAAAAGAGTTACAGTTTTATACTTGCAATTCTAAGCTGATATTTTTCTGGATAGAGCTTTATTTAAGCTTGACCCCGTTAAACTGGATAAGAATTCTTTGCACATAGAACATCATGACTATCTGGCCTATTTATATTAATGAGACTCACTCAGAATAACTATTGCTGAATGTTTAATTCTGTCAGCATTTCAGGTTAAAAATGGGTGAAGCTGGTTTAAAGACAATAAAGTTTCTAGTCACCACTCTGTTTTTTTGTTTTTTACTGTGGTACACTTTCAGAATTGTTCAAATGAAAGTTTAATCTCAATTTATTTCTGATTTAATATAGGTTTTTCTTATTATTGGTTACTTTAATACAGATTTTGCTTATTATTGGTCACTGGCTCCAAATTAGGTATAATTTATATTCTATTATCAACTACTTTACCTTCTCTTTTGGTGCCTTTTTCTAACAAAATAAAATACTTGAAATGTGTGTGTGTGTGTGTGTTACTTGTGAAAGTTTGAACTGCAGCTTCTCAGATAGATAAAAGAAAGTTTTACAGTTAAATAAAACATATGATGTCTGTAAAAGGTACTTGTAAGTGTTTAGTAAGTGTTGTTGCTTTTGACTAAACTCACACAACTGTGTGCTTGACCGGCCATGTGATTAATGCATCTTCATGTCTCTTTTGGGACAAAATATTGTAACCAGGGTAAATTCCTTACATTACCTGCTCTATGTGATTATGAATGGAGTACTGAAAGTGGGAAGTTAACAGAACTATAAACAGAATCATTTACCCATGAATGTGGGTGTTTAAGTTTATCAGCAAGGATGAGAGAAGCATGTCTGTAGCCTATTTACTTCCCCATAAAAATCAATGCAAAAGTTAACTCTGTTAGCAGTTAGACTCTGTGGAGACATTAGCAATTTGTTAAAGGAGGAATGCCACAAAAGCATACATGGCTTTGTATTGTTAAGGGTGGTCATATCTAAAGTTCATTCAGTGGTTAATGAATAAAAACTGCACTAAGAAGTGTAACTTAAGCAAAAGTTTAGTTACTAATATTATTGTCTATGAAACCATTCTCTATTCTTTAAAACATTTTCTCATATATATTTTACCTTTTACTTTTTTTAGTAATTAAATTTCTAGGCCTTTTGGTTTTAAAACAAATGTGTTTTCATTTTACAACACATTAAACTAAAAATATTTTAACTTAAAATTTCATGTTAAGAATAATTTGGGACAGGAGCCTACCATAGAGGGCCTCTGAAAGACTCTATCCAGCAGGGTATTGAAGCAGATGCTGAGTCACATAGCCAAACTTTGGGCAGAGTACATGGAATCTTAGGAAAGAAGTGGAGATAGAAAGACCTGGATAGGTCAGGGGTTCCACAAGGAGAGCAACAGAACAACAACAAAATCTGTGCCCAGGGGTCTTTGCTGAGACTCAGTATCCAAGTGTTCCCTAGTAATGGGAACAGTCCTGATGAGACCTGATAGGCCAGAGTCAAGTGGAAGGGGAGGAGTACCTCCCCTATCAGTGGACTTGGAGAAGAGCATGGGAGGAGACTAAGGAGAGAGGGTAGAATGAGAAGGGGATGAGGTAGGGGGCTACACCTGTGTTACAAAGTGATTAAATTGTAATAAATAAATAAAAAGAAAAAAAGAAAGAGAAGAAAAAAAGAATAAATTAAAAGTGGTCAAACTTTGTTATTTGTTCAGTATGCATGCGAGCAATTTCATACTTACTATACTGACTTAGTGTTTGTGCCTAGTCAACTGTTATGCATTGACTGAGGCCATAAAGAACCAGGCTTTGTTTGGTAGTAATAACCGGTAGAAAATTTATTCAAGGTTTTGAAGGTTACATTTAATCTGATTAATCATATTTTATTTTATTTCAAGACATAACTTTAACAAATCATATGACTTAAATATAGGTGGAATAACTTTCAATATCATGAAATATAAATCCCAATTTTACTTATATTACACATTGATGATTTAAGAAAAAAAAATAGTTTTTGGACATCTCTGTGACCCTTCACAAATGTCACTTCCGAGAGGTAATTAGAAACCAGAGACACACAGATAAATGGAATTCATGCTGCTTCAGGTAAAACTCTCCGACAAGATTCAATTCTCTCCACTACAAATCCATTCCTGGAGCTGCCAACTCCTAACAACATGTGACAGGATTGAGTTTAACCTTCTCTTTCTTTCTCTGCTAGTTTTCTGGTAGGGGTTATTATTGAGAGGGAGAAAAAAAGGGCTGGAGCAAAAAGCTGGCAACATTTCAGAGTTTATGTGCCAAGTGCTCTTTGACTAAATTACTTCTAGATAAAAGGTGAGAGAAATGACTGTCACTCAAAAGTTTTATTTTTTCCTCTGGCCTTAGGTCACCATAGAACACCTAGAAAGGCAATAAGCGTAAAGCAAATGACTATAGGTAAATCAGTTAGATCCATGCACTTGCTTATTTATCTGTTCTTTTATTTATTCTCAGAAACGTATTCTTGTTTTCAGCCATTTTGTACTGAATGGTTCAACAATGTGTAAGAGACAGATGATGTTAAAATTAGTTTCTTTGTCATTGAATTAAAAGAACAAACCCATCAAAGACACAAATATGGAAATTGCTGATGGGTAGAAATTAGGTATGAAGAAAAATATGTGTATAAAGCAATCAGAATTTAAGCTATTTTTCTAAGTTATCTAACTAAGTGGCCAAAGCCTAAGCCATTACCCAAAACTGAAGCATTTCCCTCTACATCAGTAGTTCTCAAGCTTTTTAATGCTGAGACTATTTAATATAGCATCTCAGGTTGTGTTGGCCCCCAACCATAAAATCATTTTTATACTCCATAGCTATAATTTTACTACAGTAATAAATTGTGTTGTAAATATCTGTTATAGAGGGTTATCTGATATGTGAACCTTGTAGAAAGGTTTGCTCAAACCCCGATGGGTCATGGCCCACAGGTAGAGAACAAGGGCTCTGAAAGTCATGATTTGACCCTATCCTAACAGGTCTCATCAGGACTGGCTGCATTGTTTTCCTCTGTGGATGGCAAGGCTGCACCCCCTAGGGGAAGGTGATCAGAGAGCCTGCCACTGAGTTTATGCCAGAGAAAGTCTCTGCTCTCCTTACTAGGAACCCACTTGGAGACTGGGTCTATGGGCTATATCTGCGCAGGGTTTGAGGTCCTCTCCATGCATTGTCCTTGGTTGGGGAGAAGAAGGAGGGAGGGTGGGATTGAAAGGAGATGAGGGAGGGGGCCACAGCCCAGACACAAATTAAATAAATTGTAATAAACGATAATAATAAAAAAGAAAGTAATGTTTCCTAGGATAATCCCATATTTCATGAATATAGGAGTTCTCAAATTTGCGTGATTAAAATATAAAGTTAAGCTCATGTCTTATGTGACCTGATAAGCTAGGGTCAGATGGAAGGGGAGGAGGACCTCCCCTATCATTGGATTTAGAGAGGGGCATAGGAGGAGATGAGAAAAGGAGGGTGGGATTGGGAGAAAATGAGGAAGGGGGCTACAGCTTGGATACAAAGCAAGTAAAATGCAATTAATGTGAAAAAATAAAAAATTAATTAAAAATATAAAGTTAAATAAGAAAATTTACTGTGTAAGTAGTATGTATACGTTGTACATATTTTAAAAACATGATGGTGTGAAGAACTGAATTGTAATCTTTTAAGTGAGATAAATATTACTTCAGTGTTCTCAGTATTCACCACTAATAGTATGTAAAGTGGTCCTGGTACGTGCTTTGTGGTGACTCGTTTATCTTATTAGTTTTCTTTCTCTTGTGTTGCTATTGTTTGCTTGTTCCTTTGTGTTGTGTATGGTTTATGTGTGCATATTGAACCCTATGTAAATATGTAGCTGCTATGATATCTCAGCGAAAATAGTAGTAGTTATCTTATAAGCTGCTATAGTGTGACTGCCATTTTGGCTGCCATTCTGACTCCTTCTAGCTCTGTCTCTAATTCTCTATTTCTATGATTTTCTACACCTTTAAAATATTTTGTAAATTGTATCACCTAGCATGCTTGCTGGCAAAGGTCATCCCTGCTCCTGCTTGTCTTTGCTATTGGAAGAAAGGTTGTTACAGGTGTTTTTCGTGTGCTGTGTGTGTGTGTGTGTGTGTGTGTGTGTGTGTGTGTGTGTAGACAGGCTTAAGGAGGTAGGAGGATGACATTGTGGAGACAGTTCTCTTTTCCACTTTTACAGGAGTTATAACAATAAAGTTCAGGTTTTTAGGCTCATAGGACAAGCACTTTTTATAGTCTGAGCCATCTCATTAGCCCCCAAACATGGTATTTCTGCGTTCTGCAGTAATTCCACAATTAACTATTTAAGAGATTCCCCATTTTTTTTTTATACTTGTGACACTGATTTACATTTCTTTTACCCATGCGTGGGCAGTGTGTGCAGAATTTGTTAGTTTATTTTTTCAGAGGTTAAAATGAAATTCAGAGATAGAACCTTTGTTTGACATACCTGATGCCCTAGATTCAACTGCAACACTACAAATATTACAAATAATTATTTGTTATCTCAAAACAATATCTGTTTATCTGATGTCTGGTGACACTGAAATATTTTCCTGTACTTATTTCCTGCCTGAATTATTTTGTAATAATATCACTGTTCTTCTCTTTACTTGCTAGTTTTTATTTATTAATTTTCTTTGATGAGTTTGAGCCATGTTTATTACAGTTTTGCAAGGTGTGATGTATTGATTGATGCACCTCACTATCCAGCCCTCTAGATATAGCATTCTACTATCTTAGGTCTTCCATGGCTTCTGCTGAGGAATCAGTTTAGTTTCCTGTTCTCCTGTATCTGATGAGCTGTTTTCCTTTGGCTACTTCCAAGTTGTTCTTAAATGTAATGTTTTTCAGCAATGTATCTAGGAAAAAATATTATTCCATATACCAACTGGATTCAATGGACATTTTTGGATTCACAACCAATGGGATTCATTTAATTTGGGGAATTTATTTGTATTTATTCAAGTGTTGTAGTCATTGTTTACATCTTCTCTGGTTAACAGCTCTCAGAACACATATATTAATACACACACACACACACACACACATATATATATATACATATATATATTTCCTCTGAAGTTCTTTTGGCATTTTTGATAAATTATTGAATTTTATCATTTCTATTTTATCAACATATAGTTCTATGAATGTAATAAAAACAATAATAATGCCTTGTTTATTTAAAATTGATGTTTACTGTTTCTTAAATTTTGAAATTTATCTCAAATAACATATTTCTGGCTTTTATATAATTCGATCCTTGCTATGTCTTAGATATTGTTTTAAATTATAGTCATAAAACATTTATTTATTCTACTGATTTTTGCATAAGTTGTTTATATTTGGCCATAAAAGTTTTGGCCAAATAAACTTCACATCTACCTTCTTAATACTTGAGAAAATCCTGAATTCAAAAGACTGTATTATTTGGTATGTATGGATTCTCAAAGCTGGCTACCAGTATACATTTACTTTGGGTAGCATAGCTTTTACAATACCTGATTCTACTTTAGGTTTGGCCTAATAAATATTTGTGTGTAAAACATTATACTGGAATTATTCTAAATAGCCAAAAAGAAATGGAGAAATTATTTCTTTTAATTATAATATTTTATTTTTATTTTTATTAATTATAGTTTATTCACTTTGTATCCAACCTGTAGCTCCCTCCATCTTCCCTTCCTAATATTAGAAATTATTAATATATCAGAGACAGTCCCTGTTCCCCTTACTAGGTTACCCACTTGAACACTGAGCTGCGATGGGCTACATCTATGCAGGGGTTCTAGGTTTTCTCCATACATGATTCTTTGTTAGAGTATCAGTCTCAGAAAAGATCCCTGTGCCTAGATTTTTTTGGTTCTGTTGCTCTTCTTGTGGAGCGCCTGTCTCCTCCATGACTTCCATCCCCCACATCTTTCATAAGACTCCGTGCACTCTGCCCAAAATTTGGCTATGATTCTCAGAATCTGCTTCCATAGGTACCCTAATAAGGGGAACAGGGGCTGTCTCTGACATGATCTCAGTGGCAAATTCTTTGATTACCTCCTCCTGATAGAGGAGCAGCCTTACCATACCACAGAGAAAGACAATGCAGCCAGTCCTGAAGAGAACTGATTGGCTAGGTCAGATGGAAGGACTACCACTATCTGTGGACTGAGGAATGGGCAAGGGAGGAAAAGAGGGAGAGAGGGAAGGATTGGGAGGTGATGAGGGAGGGGCTATAGCTGGGATACAAAGTGAATAAACTGTAATTAAAATATATTAAATAAAAATTAAAACAAGGAAAAAAGAGAAATCATTAATATAAAGTATGCTAAGGAGCATATACTATCTGGAAAACCCATTAGAAATTTTGGATAAGGCCCAAGGACTAGAGGTAAATAGCAGTCCAACTGTTAGTTATACAAGTAGAAATAAATTGAAGCCAAGAATTTTATATATTTTTCTGTGATACGGATATCTCCTTGAATATATCTAAAATCCTGTTTAGTAGTACAAATTAAGTATAAATCAAATAATATCTAAAATACATTAAGTGAAAAATTCTAAATCTTTGTGTCATAACCAGACTTATGTACTTTTTTAACTTTATCTACTTGTAGCCGGAATTTGATGATAACACATACTGTTTTGATGCAGTAAAAATAGAGCTATTTTCCTATGAAGATTAAAATCAACTTTGTAATTTCTACTGTTATTATTCCCACTTGTAATTTTTATCCCAAGAAAGAAGCTTTATAATGACTAATGTTGAGTTCAGGGTGATAAGGAAAAGTACAATAAGAAGATAGACCCATTTAACATACTTGCAGAGATTTCTCTTTATTTTGGCAACTCTGCTAAGTAAAGTCTTTATGATTGTCTGTAGGCAGAATATTATTGTATACTGTGTAAAGATTCAAATGGTGATTTCTGTGCCCCACCCTCCACATCTGGTTGTAAATGTTGTTGTTCTGAGAATCTCCCATCTAAAATTTACTCCTTAATTGTCCCCTGGTATGTCAATAAAGCAGCTTAACAGCTATTCACTGAGCATGGAGAGTATAGGGCTGGACTTCCTGCCAGCCAGGAAAGAAAGGAGGTGAGTATTCAGTCATAGAGGTCCAGGAGATATGAGGAATGAGTACCAGGAGCAGAGAAAGCCGTAGAATGGGAGTATCTCTGGGATCTTGGAAAAGAGGGAATCAGATTAGCTTAGAGATTTAGAATAGAGTAATAACTACTCATTATTGTGCTGTAAAACTTATTAAAGAAATGTAATAGTCTTGTGTCAATTATTTGGGTGCTAATCAGGTTAATGAAAACTGCAGCACAAACATTTCTTACACTAACACTAACATTTGTCTAGATTTCTTAAGATTCATTCAATATCAATTTTTTTACAGTAAGGGAGTAACGTTTTTAAAATTATGATAAAATTTGCATAAATGCCTATACAGAACATTTTTAAAAATTAGTTTAAAGTTAAATTTGTATTGAGCTAGTTGCCAGATTACAGGGAATGGGCTTGGGAAAGGCTGAGCAGTTAAATTTCTCCCTCCACGGTCACAAGGACTTGAGTTGAAATTCCAGAACCCAGTCAAGGCTAGGTGGGCAGAGTGTTCAACCTGTAGTTTCATACTTAGAAGGTATAATAAGATGATCCTTAAAGCAAGGTGAGCAGCAAAACAAGTTACATAGGAAAGCTATGGCTTAATTAAGGGATCGTGCCTCATAGGTGATAGAGCAATCAGGGATGATTTATGACAGCATAGGTCCTGAATACACACACACACACACACACACACACACACAGACAGACAGTCAGAGATATACAGACTCTCTTGCACACAGAAACACACACAGAGAGACACACTCATACATACATACACACAGACACAGGCACAGGGATGGAGAGACAGACAGACACAGACACACAAACACACACAAATCACACATAGACCCACACCTCAGAGAGACGGAGACAGAAAGAGATGTACCTATGCACACATATGCCCCATATGTGTCAGAGTCGTATAAACACAGTCTATGGGTACAGACACATGAAAAGTAAAAATATAAGCACCAACACCAAAATTTGTAATTACCATTGTGCAACTATTGCTAGACATTTTAATCTTGTATGTCCAAGTTTCTGTTAACAAGTTATTTTGATTCATTTAGGAAGATGTGTGTGTGTGTGTGTGTGTGTTGTTGTTGTTGTTGTTTTGGACCAGAAACAAAAATAACAAATATATACAGGAGAGGATATTTGAAATAGACCTATAGCTCTATCTTGCTCAATTTTATCTCAAGCAGAAAAGTGTTGAAATTCTGAAAATAATGCTGTCTCTATGGCTGCGTGGCTGCTGAATGCACAACACTCTGACAGTAGAAAGCCTCTTTTTCTAAGGATTTTCATTAATCCTTCTGTGGCTGAGGGCTGAGGGACTGAGTCTCTGTTATGGCTCTATAATCACTTAAACGTGAATAAGCTCACAGCCTTAATGGGGTTGTTTCCCAACAAAAAATGAGATGGAAATTTGTGTTGAATAGCCGCTGATTACAAGAACATGATTAATGTGAAATATGAAATTGATTTATGGATACTGCTGTCACGACCCGGGCTACAAAGTGTAATATTATCTAGTGAAAAATGAGGGCACAGCAAAGAGCAGTGGCAGACACAGCCTCATACTTTTAAGATACATTTCATAAATTGGATGTAAAATCCAGACTTACAAATGGCTTACCGAAATATGTTTGATGTTGTTGGCAAGTTAGCAAGAAGATAATTGTATTTATTTTGTCTGAAACCGTAAGCACAGCACAGGTTAATCTACTTTCTTATTAAATGAAATCATAGCTATATAGTTTTTTTTCTTTTTCATCCACTATGATTTCCATACTGCTTTGAAAAGAAAATTTCTCTGAAGAATTTACAGTTGTCTATGATATGCTATCATTTAGATTAATGGATACAATTGTACCGCTTTTGAACTTCACACACTGCAGACAACACACACATGTGGATAATGCTAATATTTCCTGTTCTCTTACATTGACTGTCACAGAGAAATACTTTACAGTAATTATGTTAGTAACTTGGTTTCGTGTGCTACTGTTACATCTTGATATATGGAGAATCCTTTCAGATCATAAAATCTCCAATATAATTTGTATTCCATCATTTAATTTTTTGGTTAAAATTAACACACAAAGCACTTGTTTCACCTTTTGCTTCCATACATACCTTCTGCTTACTTACCATCCACTGCCTTTCCCTTTGTTCCCTTTCCACTTCTCACTGGCGTCTCCTGGGTCACAAACAGTCCACTCCTCTGCTGTCATCTATTGAATATTACATTACTCTCTGTCTCTCTAGAACTTTACCTCCTTTCCTGGTTCACTTCAGTTTCTCTGTGTCTCTGTGTGTTTATCTGCCTGCTTGCCCACCTGCCTCTCACTTTCTCTTTCTCTCTCCCTCCATTTCTCCTTCTGTCCCTCACTGCCCCAATGCACATCTACACATCTAGATCCCTCTTTCTCTTTGTGTCCCTCACTCCACCGCTCATGTCTAGATCCTACATGTTAGAAAAAAAAAAGTACCATATTTGTCTTTCTGAGTCTGCCTTATTTAATTTAACACAACAGTCTTCAGTTCTGAATAAAATTGTATTATGTATATTTCCCTCATTTGGTAAGGAATATCTAGGTTGGCTCCATATTTCTCAGGGTCCAGTGATTTAGATTACTTTGGGTGTATTTTCAGATGTGGAACAGCTAATTCACATGGTAGCACATGTTTAGTCTTTGGAGCACCTCTGACCAGATTTCCAGAGCGGCTGCCGAAGCCGACAACCATATCAGCAATATATGTACGTTTCAATTTTAAACATATAGGGAATTGAGATCATAGACTTAAAAAAAAAAGATAGGAACTCAGTGGTTGTATAAGCTTTTATAACAGTGACTATCTCTTGGCACAATGTGAAAGAAAATATATGTTATAAAGCTTCAGTTTGAACACGTTCTCATACATGGCCCTATTATTAAAATGAAATAAATCAGTTTTAGAATCCCACTTGACTTAAGATGCTGCTTGTGAAATTATAACTTGGCACAAAATTACTGACAAATTTGATAATATGCATCATAGATAATGGGTTGCTTTTTAATAGGATGCTGATGAGATCATTTAAGGCTTTATCCAGCTTATTAATTTGTTAATTTTAGACATTCCTACCCACTTAGCCCATTCTGTCTTCTAAAATTATTATTGACAAGTTTATATGCTGTAATTTGTTTTCATTAATAAGATTTTTCCAAGGAACAATGTTAGGTTTTCAGTATTAAAATATTCATGAATTATTTTACAATTGCATTAAACATAAAACTTTGATATTTATTTTAAAAGTGTAATTATATATAATATTATATATGATGTTTAGTTTTTAATTTTATATTATATATTTTATAATTTATATTATATGTATCATATAATTTCATTAAGAAATAGGTTTCTTGATCAAATCATAAACTTTCTTTGGGACACTATTTTTTTCTTTGCAGCACTTGGAATAAATTTCAGGGCCACAGGGACTCACACATATAGGAAAGCGAGTACTCTGCTACTGAATGACATCTTCAACCCCCAAACATATAAACATTTCTACTTACATACATTTTCTTTCACAAGCTACTGCTGAAGGGCCTTTGTATTTATTGAGTTATTTCTTTGCAACTTAGATAATAAACAATAATAAATAATTTAAGAATTAATAAATGAAGCATTTATAGAGAGAAATGAAGAATATCTCCTTTGACATTCGCATATATTATTGTATAGATATTCAATTACTCATGAACTTCCTTCCCTAGGAAAATTCTCATATAAACTTGAAAGAATCACTTGTTCTCAAATGATTCTATTTGTATTAGAAATTAAATTCGAGCTCATAAATATCTGTTCTTGTCCATAGGCAAGAAAATAATCAACTTCAATTTTATTTCATACACATAAAATTAACTGAGTCATTATTATATTATACTCATGAATTTTAAAGATATTTCAAGCATCTAAAGTTCTACTGGCTGAACTTTTTTCTCCCCTAACATATTACTCCAGAAAAAAGACAAAATTTGGATTCAAATAATTTTTGCTAGACTTTGAACTTTTTATCATAATTATTTTACCAAAGAACTGTACGTATTTGGAAAAATTAATTTTGTGAAACAGAAACTCTGTCTTACACCTTTTATTTTAAAACCTTTGTTTCCTTGGAAGTTCCACATAACCAAAGATATATCTTCTGGCAGGTGAGTTTCCCAATGTCAGGAAACTTAACAAGAAAGTGTTGGGACTATAAGTGTATCACCATCAACACTTTTACCATTTCATGAAATAAAAAAAAAATTCCTGGGTTTCTAAGCAATTAAAATCTCTCTTTCATTTCTGAAAATTATGTCAAATGAATCCAGATTTTATTCACTGAAGTATTAACTCTTAGGACTGAGTGATGGCTCAACAATTCAGAAACTTGTTCATTTGATAAAATATCTGGGCTTCAATCAAAAACAGGAATGAAGAGGACCTAGACCTCCTGCTCAGATGTAGCTAATAGGCAGGCATCTCAATTTCCAAGTGGGTTCCTAGTTAGGGGAGCAAGGGCTGTCTCTGACATCAACTCAGAGGCTCCCCCTGGGGTGTGCAGCCTTGTCAGACCACAGAAGAAGACAATTCAGCCAGCTTTGATGAGACCTGATAGGCTAGGGTCAGATTGAAGGAAAGGAGGACCTACATTCTCAATGGACTAGGGGAGGGGAATAGAGGAAAAGGAGGAGGGAGGGTTGGATTGTGAGGAGATCAGGGCAGGAATTACAGCAGGAATACCAAGTGAATAAATTGTAATAAATAATATATTTTTAAAATTTTCAAGGATTTTCCTGGTAATTCCATTATATGTATGGCATAATTATAGACATAACTACACTGTTTTGTAAATAAGTAAATTCAGGGCATTAGCAACCAGGTGAATAGCTGCCAAATTATCTAATATTATGACTCTGATTTTCACCAGTACTTTTGCTTTTATGACAAGCATTTTATTTATTTTATTCTTTTAGAAATTTTCATTTTATGTGTTTATGAGTTTTTTGCCTGCATAAATGTATGTGAATCATGTGTTCTTCTGATATCTGCAGAAGTCAGAAAAAAAATCAGTCTTTGAAACTGAAACTACAGAAAACTGTAAACTACCCTGTGGGTTCTGACAGAAAGCCTGTAGAGAAAAGAGAAACTGAGAGTTGGAGTATCTCTGTAACAAGCTGAAGACCTAAATCAGGAGGATATGGGGAGCACTCAAGCAGAGACTCCTAGTAGCAGAGGCCATAGAGACTGAAGAGGACAACCACTAACTAGACTAGTCTCCTAGCAGAGGAGAAAAGCTAGGATGCCTTTCCCCTCCCAAACCCAAACTTTTCCTTGCCTACAAGATGTGCAGAGATGGATGGAATACCCAACCAATGGCCGGCCCAATCAAAGACCCGCCTTATGGCAGAGTGCCAACCCCTGATGCTGTGAATAATAATCTGTTAAACTAACAGACAGGAACTTGACAGATTTGTCTTTTGAGAGACTTTGCCCAGCAGCTCCTCAAAACAGATGCTGAGATTCACAGTCAAACATTAGGAGATACCTAGGGCATCTTGTGAAAAAATGGGAAGTCAGAGAAAAAGGACCTGGAATCGACAGGAACTCCACACAAGCAACAGAGCCACTAGCCAGAACCCAGAAGGGCTTGCTGAGGCTGAAGCATCAACCAAGAACCATGCAGGAAGTAGACTTAGGCCCCCTACAAAGATGCAGCAGATGGGCAGCTTAGGCTTCATGTGAGTCCTCTAGAAAGGGAAGTAGGGGCTGCATTGGAAACAGTCTCACTTGCCAGCTTTTTTATGACTTTTCCCGGACAGGACTGCCTTGCCAGCTTTTTTATGACTTTCCCCGGGCAGGACTGCCTTGCCAGGCCACAGAAGAGGACAGAATCAGTCTTGATTCAACTTGAGCTGGGATGGATGGGAAAGGGAGCACCCTGTTTGCTGAGGAAAAGGGGAGGGAAAAGCAGAAAGAGGAAGGGTGGGACTGGGAGAGGAGGAAGGATGGGGCTACAACAGGGATGTAGAGTGAATAAAAAATATAAAAAAAAGAAAATGGGATATACATAAATATATGTAATCATGCATTAAGACATAAATCATTGTAATAAAATATCAACTAGGGCAACAAACAAAACATTTTGTTGCCGGTGTTTTTATGTTTAAGTAGAAAAAATTAAATCCCTATTTTGAAGCATAAATCTTCCAGTAATTATAGATGAAAGTGCACATGTATTTTGAGGCCATGTAGGAGTGTATTTGAGCCTCAGTGGTTAACAGAGGGAATGTGCATCCAGATTTTAATGCTCATTCACACTGTTCTTACTACATATCCTGGGATTTGGGGGAGATATCAGTCTTTATAAACTTCAGATTTTATGGTTTCAGATGATGATATTGTCATTAAACTAAAAATACATCACACAGAACTTGCATATTCAAAACAGTAAATGACTCTGTTAGAGACCAACAGAGGCAAAATATCTGGGCCCAGCGGTCCTGCGGAGATTGTTAAATCAACCAGTCATGGAGAGAACCTAGATCCCCTGCTCAGATGTAGCCCATATGCAGCTCAGTCTCTATGGGGGTTTCCTAGTAACTGGAACAGGGGCGGTCTCTGGCTTTAACTCAACCTATCAAAGAGTGTCTGCTCTTTGATCACTTCTCCCTGACAGAGAAGCCATACTAGGCCACAGAGAAAGAGGATCCAGACATTCTTGAGGAGACTTGATAGGCTAGGATCAGATAGTAGGAGAGGAAGACCTACTATCTGATAGGCTAGGGTCAGATAGAAGAAGAGGGGCATGGGGGAGAGATCGGGAGGGTGGGACTAGGAGGAGATGAGGAAGGGAGCTACAGCAGGTATTCAAAGCAAATATTGTAAATAATAATAATACATTTAAACTTTAATGGTATTTAATTAATTCTGAATAAATTTCCAAGCACAAGTTTTATTTTGTTCCAATGAATCTAGGTGTTGTATAAAAGTTAAATACAAAGACATTAAGAAACAATCATCCCCTGTTCATAGAAATATTTTCTTTTTAATGTGGTCTTTCTAGAAAGTTCTCTGTCAGGTGGAGACAATGTTGAAGAAAGTCAATCCCTTGCCAGATTTTTATTTCGCTCTCACACAGGAAAACATCAAAATCGAGCTAATGAACTTTGACTGAAACATGACATAAAGTATAGCTCCATTCTGTGATATGGAATATTATGGAGTTTAATTTATATAAAATTGTCCACTCTTCTAGTGGGGTGCAAAACAAAAATTGAATATTTTCAAAATATGACATCAGGAACAAAATACCTAAAGTTCTGAATTGTGATTGGCAAAATGTATTGTTAGTAAAACATAATTCAATCAGCTAATGCCCAAAGCTAAAATCATAAAATTATGAGAGTAATTGTGATATTAAAATATCTTTATTTATTTTTTAATAAATTTATTTATTT
>JAQQSO010002002.1:0-14786 GCA_028658305.1 Pachyuromys duprasi
ATCCTGTCTCCTCAGGGCTGGCTGCAATGTCCTCCCCTGGGATCTAGCCAGTCTGTCACTCCCCGGCTTGTATGGGGGAGGGTCAAAGAGTCAGCCATCAAGATCATGACTGAAACAGTCCCTGTTTCCCTGAATAGGGTCTTCAGTCCTACACCGAGTTATCATGGGCCCCATCCATGCGGGGGTTCCAGTCCACATCGACACCTGGTCCTTGATTGTAGAAACCATCTCATACAAGACCCCTGTGCCCTGCTCAGTTTGGTCTTTGTGGAGCTCTTGTTCTCCCCAAGTCTCAACAACCTCCCCCAGATCTATCATTACTTCTCACCCTCTGTCAGAGGCTTGATATCGAGTCTTAATATCCGCTCTGATACATCGCTACATTGACCCCACCCCACCCCCCAGAGGTCCTCTTTGGCATGCTCCTGTTCTGTTGCTTGTTTTCTCCTCCGTCAGTTCACTCTTTATACCACATGGATCTCACCATCAAATTTAGGTCCTCAGGCTTGCCTACAAGCACCTATACCCACTGAACCCTTTTTGCTGGCTCAAAAACTGCACTATTTTAAATGTTCAGAAAAGTGATTAAGTTGTGGTTCCTTGTTTCTTTGTTGTTTTTTAAATTAGACTTCCTGTAAATGAAATTTCATATTCACATTATAAATCTAATTTTATTTTGAACATGGTCATTTAGACTTGGTTTATTTTAGACAAGTTGTATTGAGGTTCATACAACTTGTATGAGGTACAAGTGTCTCACATGTATGCAGAGGTCAGAAGAGGATGCTGGATTCCTGGAACTGGAGTTACATACAGTTGTTAGCCTTTACGTGGTGGCTAGGAAACAAAGCCAGGTACTGTGGAAGAGAAGCCAGTGCTGCTGACTGCCAAGCCATCACTCTGGCCCTAAAGTTCCTTCTTCACTAACCTTCAAATCTTTTCTCCTCTGAGGAAATAATATGACTTTCTGATATACCCGAATAAATTTCTAAATTGTTACAAAGAAAAAAAGTTTAATTTTGTCTCATTGTTGTGAAGATTTGAGTCCTTTGTTGGTAATGATTACCATGACCCTCTCCTGAAGTGGAAAGAATAGCAGAGGAGAACATCTTTTCTCATGGACAGGAAGCAAAGGAGAAAGGAAGAGGGAGAGTGGTTGAGGTCACCTAATTCCAGAGCATACTTCCAATTAGCTAACTTCCTTCTACTAGGCTGCCACCTCCCCAAAACATCATGCTTGAAACAGTCCTCCAACACATGGGCTTTCAGGGCCATTCCCAATCCAAACCAGAACAGTTAACTTACTCTACACATGGTTTTATTATGCTTCTTTTCAAGAGTTGCTGCTGATGTCAGATACTATTGGGTCTTCTTATAGTGCAATATAATACAAAGATGTTACTTCAAAGAGGTTGATTTTTGTTTTATTTTTCACCTTTTTCAAGAACAAAAGAACGTTCTCTTTAAAATGCAATTTATGCACAGGTTTATGTGTGGTTATTTTCTACTGCTTTGACAATGCACCATGACCAGGGCAACTTATAGAAGAAAGAGCTTATTGGGAGTTTAGTTGCCATTTCAGAGGATGAAAGTCGAGGACTATCATGCTAGGGAGTATAGTAGCAGGCAGGCATGGTGCTGGAATAGTAGCTGAGAGCTTACATCTGATCCACAGGCACAAGGCATAGAGAAAGAGCTAACTGGGATGGTGTAGGCATTTGGAATCTCAAAGCCTATCCTTAGTGACACACATTCTTCAACAAGGCCACTCCTCCTAATCCTTCCTAAAAAGTTCCACCAACAGTAGACCAAGTATTCAGCAGGTGAGGCTATGGGGCCTGTTTCATTCAAACCACTCTAGTTTATAAGTTTGATTCTGTATGTATAGATAATAAAAGCTGAGAGGTAGCACAGTGACTATCATTGTGTTTCTCACTGTTCATAGGAAAAAGGCTTCAAAATATGGTTTTGATGGCTCAAGGTTTTTTTATTAAGTAATTTATTTATTTTTATATTAATCACAGGTTATATACTTTGTATCCCAGCCGTAGCCCCCTTCCTCATTCCCTCCCACTCTCCCCATCCCTCCCTCATCTTTTCCCTGTCCCCCTCCAAGTCCACTGATAGGGGAGCACCACCCCCCTTCCATCTTCCCCTAGCTTTTCTTGTCTCTTCAGGGCTGGCTGCAATGTCCTCTTCTAGGATCTAGCTAGGCTGCTCCTCCCTTGGAGGGGGGCAGCGGTCGACAAGCCAGCCGTTGAGTTCATCACGGAAATAGTCCCTGTTCCCCTTACTAGGGTACCCAGTTGGGTACTGAATTTAGAGGCACATTACAGAAGGTAATGATTCCAACTTAAGGTTTTACTGGGTAGTGTTATGTTTAGGCTGTCGCTTTTATTAAAAGAAATGGCATGAAAATCTATTTGCTTGAAAATTCTTTAAGAACATTATATACAATATTAGCTTGTTTGTTTGTAGAAGCTGAGACATCACAGACTATAAAGGTAAAGGTAGCTACAAGGTTAAATATACCTACTGTGTTTCCTTTCTACTGAGATATGACTCCATGTAAGATGTGTGTAGGCATACCCCAAACTAATTGTCCTAGAGCACAATAAAAAGTGGTAAGTTGGGCTTAATTAAAATTTAAAAATAGTATTTTAAAGGCCACCCTTAAGTGAACAAAAATAAACTACAGATTAGGAAGAATATTGTAATGTATCAAACAAAAGAATTATATAGGGATTACAAACATATCAAAAGAATTATGTATAAAGTTGTACAACTCAATAACAGGTGATCCAGTTTTTAAGACATGGACAGAAAACTTACATAGACATTTTCATAAGATAATGTGTTAATAGCATATAATAAATACTAATATGTCTCCCAGAGACATGAATTAATTCAAAGTCAAAGGCCAACTGATTGACATAGGTATCTAAGTCACTACATACCAGTTACACAGGCTAAGGCTAAAATGATTGCACTAGGGGTTACTATCTCTATAAGGACTCCTGATTTACCTTTTTTTAAATTTTACTGTTGTATTCATTTAGTTTATATAAAATAATTTGTACTTGATCTTCTCCATTAATATTAATCATGTATGTGTATTATTTTTATTTTCCATTCTAGCTTAGCGAATCGCTAAGGCATGCATTTGGAAGCCCACATGTCAGAATTGTTCTTAGTTCACGCAAGGGCTAAGCTTACTAGATTGCCAGCTTAACTAGATTTAGATTAATCTAAAAGGCTGACCTCTGGACGTTTCTTTGAGGCATTTCCAGAGAGTTGAGTTATCTCCACACTGAACTCTGAGCAAGTTAAATATTTATTTTCTTTGTAGAAAATTTAGAAGAATCTCATCTGACTGGAGATTTCTATCTGGGTTGGTTATTTTCAGGTTTTTCAAGACGCACACATATTACAAATTGGCCAGTAAAGTTTATCAAACAGCCAAGTGATAGTATAGGACAGACATACCACAAATGAGCTGAGCACTAATAGACTTCAGTTCTTATTGGTGGCTTTCTTTTAAAGGATCCAGAAGGAAGAAGAATTGGCTACTAAAGGCTATCTGTGGCTGAATCTGTTTTAATTGGCAGGCTTGGATTATGTGACCATGGATCGTCCCATGATACGTCTGATTTTAATCACATGGGTGCCTGGTTACACACAGGCATAACATGGTTAGCAGGGACTTTTTCTTAAAAGTTCACTCAGAGGACAGTCCGCTTTACTATGAACTCATCTAGAACTAGTTCGAGTAATATCAGTTTCTTGCCTCCATTTTCCTTAAATGTTTTTGTACACATTTGAATAGAAACTGGTCACTAAGAGGGAGTTACAAGGTCTTCCAGGAAGTGGTAACTTTCTGTTATTTAAAGTGGCAAAGTCCCTGCTGTTTGGTACAAGTGTGTTCTCTGGCTTGGTAAGTCTGTTATGTGTGCATAACCTAAG
Source organism: Pachyuromys duprasi (assembly GCA_028658305.1). Classification (NCBI taxonomy): domain Eukaryota; kingdom Metazoa; phylum Chordata; class Mammalia; order Rodentia; family Muridae; genus Pachyuromys; species Pachyuromys duprasi. Next base: position 3,964 of record JAQQSO010002002.1, read on the forward strand.
CCCGGTGAAGTCCCAGGTTGCTAAGATATTCTTGTAATTGGCTGCCTTGCTGATTTTTTGTAGCTGTTTGACATTTATCTGATCTGAGATCCTCCGGGACTCCATCTCGATTAGTGAGTACCTTAAGAGAGGCATTGTGTTCTTTATTTGACATGGGAGTGGCAGAAGGTGAAGGTTGAGGGGGAAAGACAGTGAAGGTAGGTTGGTGATGAAAAGTACAAGGCATTAATTATTTCTTTACTAGTCTTTCCCCCACTCCCATATGACTACACTCACACACATTAGTGCCATCACTAAGTCAGCTCAGTGTGTTTAAAAAAACAAAAACACTTGGAATTAGGAAGCAGTAGTGGTGATTTAAAGCTAAAAACTCTCCTCAAGTTACATTACTGTAAGCAATAGTATATACTGAGTATTAGATAGGAGGTTTTAGTGCTTTACATAAGCTATGTCTTTTTATCCTTGCAGTCATTCAGGTCAGGATTACTGTCAGTAAGGAAATTGAGCCTCTGAGAACTGTTAAAGAAAACTGTTCAACAATAGATGTTAAAGCAAGCATGCTATACAGAATGTGTGAAAGGCTCACTACAGCAGGATGTTGCTAAAACGTGAATACAGTAGTATAAGTGGGAAGCATAGGAAAGAACAGGCAGCAGTCAGTGGATGCAAAACTACTGCGAGAAAAGGACAAAGAGCCTAGCAAAACTCACCTGTGAAGGTTCTTGCAGGGAGAGTGAAATCCTAGAACAGTGGTTCTCAACTTTCCTAATGCTGCGATCCTTTAATACAGTTCTTCATGTTGTGACCTCCAACCATAAATTACTTCATTGCTACATTATAACTAATTTTGCCGCTGTTGTGAATCGTAATGTAAATATCCAATTTGTAGGATATCTGATTTGCTACTACAGAGGGGTTCTGACCCACAGGTTGAGAGCTGGCACATTAGAGGGTGAGGCAATTTGCCTGACTATCTTCATAAGGATGGAAGAACCGGAATATGTAGGATGTGCCAAAGGGAACCTAGGAACCTAGGATAAGGCTCAGAGAGCAGACTGAGTCAAGCGGGGTCTGTGGGGTCCATTTCCCAAGGTCATCTCTAAAAGGAACCTAGGATAAGGTTCAGAGAGCCGACTGGGTCAAGCGGGGTCCAAGATCATCTCTAATAGTGCCTGAGCTTGGGCTTTTCATCTCCTTCCTACCTAACAACTAAGAGAACATATGTTAATCCTAATTATAGCTTCTACTTATGCCACATTTTAAAACGAAAGGCATTGTTCTACGTGCTTTAAATGAATTAACTCATAACCCTCACAACCAGCGTCTGTGGTTTTGAGATGCACTAGCTCCCAGTTACACGTCTCGCCAGTGCCAACCACCTTGATGAGAGGAAGAAGAACCCAGGCCAGGGCCCACACCGCAACCACTGGCTTGTGAGTCAAGGACTATGGATCCACATTTGTGGTTTAGTCTCCCACAGGTGAACTGTGAGCTTCATTTTTCTCATAGACAAAGAGAGGGCATTTGTTTCTTGATAATTCCTGATGACATTTCTAGGCAAGTCCTAAGGTTCTTGCACTGACATTTTAGAATTCCTGAGATGGAAAACTCACAGCAAGCATACACTGCCTGGTTGGCCAGCTGAGGACACCTTGGTCTTCTGCTGCTATGTATCCTGCACCTTCCAGGTGTGTGCTTAGAAGACATCCAGCTGCTGCAACTCAATGCATGTCCTTTCACCATGAGTTATGTACCCAGCATCTTTCTGGGACACAGCTCCATGCAACTGAGTGTATTTGAAGGGATATCATATGACACTATTGTTCACATGGATGGTCCTTCCTAAGGAAAAAAATTTCTTAAAAACCACTGATATGTATACATGTGGACATATGTATTTAGTAGTATATGTGTGTAAGCATGTCTCTTCCATCTGTAACAGAATAACTACACTAAAATGTAAAGGCACATATTTTCTTAGAACAATTCACATGTAACTCCAGTTCCAGGATATCTGATGTCTTCTCCTGACCTCCAGGCATGCACACATAGTGCACATGCAGATAGACATGCATGTATACATACACCTGAATACTTTTGTACATAAACCCCCGAAAAAAATTTAAAAATATGTGACAAAGACATTGAGGATTTTTATTACAGGCCTTGTTTTTCTGGATACATGACCCACTTTATGAGCGTCTCCATGCAATCGACAGTGGAGGCTTTAAATCCTAGACTCTCTCCCTTGTGTATGTAGCAGCTGCTTCTTGCCATTTTTGTACTTTCTTCCTTTTAACGACTTCTCTCCTTTGCTCGTATTCCTCCGGCGGTGCTCACATATACACATGTTAAACGGTATGGAGGCCCCTTGTTACTGTGAGGCCGAATCCTAGATGCTGCTAAGTTAGCATGCATATGAGATATCATAAACATGTTTAAATTTTGGATGGGGAAGACCAGAAATAAAAACAATGTGCTTTCCACCCATGTGAATACATTAAAAGAATCTAAATTTAGCCTGGATTTTAATTGACACAAAAGCTATTTGGATTACTTAGCTTCATCCTTAATAGCCTGGTAATATTAGAAAATTCTTCACCCACGAATTATCAGCCGAACAATGTTTCCTTTCTCCTGTTCAGTTGACCCGTCCTGACATGTACAGATTGGCAGCCACATGTTTTCTGTGGATTCCAGGTTGAAATCCTATGCTATTCTCTCTGAGTCCTTATATTACTGAGTTTCCCAAACTCCCCAAAGCATGGTTTCAGCAAACCACTCCAAGCTACTCTTAGAGAAAGGTGGTAATTTTTGTAGCCGCTCACATTGAGTTTGATCTTTTCTTCCTCTACTCCAAACAGCTTGCATACAAATGCCATATTTGGGTGGAGGTCTGGGGCAGAGGGGGGTGGGAATGGGGAGAGACTGTTCAGAGCAAACCATTATGTCCTTAGTACATAGGTGGAGCTCATTCTCTTTGATATATTACCCGCTCTGGTCCCCAGTGCTTGACTCTATTAACGAGCAAAGTTGATTTCTAGATCTGCATCTGTTCCTTGTCTTCACATGAGTAGGCTCCTCATGTGTTAACACTTAGGCCTTCTCCTTTTCTGACATCTTGTCAGATTTCAGGCTGTGGGCATCTTTTACCTCTTCTGGGTCTTTCTCTTACTTGCAATCATACATGATCTTTTAAATCAGGTTTTCTCCACGGAGCCCATAAAGTTTTGTTCTCTTCTTTCAGAGCCTTGGCAACCTTAGACCTTCTAACCCCCCTTCTGAACCTCACTTATCTCAGTATCTATAACACAACCTGGGAATTGCACACAGTCATACAGCCAGGCCCTTTTCTAGGCTAGCTGGCATGCTTCCTCCTCCCTTTGCAGCTTTGTGTTCCTAGGTGGAACTTGATTCTGCTTACTCTGAGGCTCATTTGTAGTAAGAGCTCTGTTATCCTTATACTCACAGATACACACATCGGCCCAGCAGAACTTTATTTAACAGAGTACAAAACCCCGCATCTTCACTACTTTTGGTGTTTTTGGTTTCCTTTCTCTTAATTTTCACTTCTCTGGTCCCGATTGTTAGTGATCAAACCCTGCATTCTGAAGGATGATGGAAACCTAGTCATTCCTGTCACCATTACCGTCATCATTGCTCAGACTAGTGTATCTCAGATCCTACTCTCATTGGTGCCCCAACCTGGTATCTGGGTGATTTGGGGGACTTGGAAACCTCAATATTTGTGTGATGTGACCCCACTATGCCTAGTTCAGTGCTTTTCTTGCTCCCCATGTGATCCTTCTCTTCCCACCAGTGGATCCTTTGTAATACTGGTAAGTCTCCACCTGCTTAACTGATAGTGTTAAGAGAAGTAGGCAGGAACAGAAAGAAAATGCTACAGGTTTAGAATAATACATGTAGAATCTAAAACAGTTGATCTATTACAAGTAATTGAAAAGAAGGTACCAAAATAAAGTGTGATAGGAATGAGTTCTAGTCACCTGTAGGACACCAGAATAACTACAGTTTGTAAAAATGTATCATATGTCTCAAAACAGCTATAAACTTGGATAGTTTGAAGGTTTCAATACAAAGACTAATTCCCCTGATATGATCACCACACATTCACATGTTTCTAGTTATCAGTCACATCTGGTCCTTAATAGTTTGAGATATTATGGGCCTCTAGTGTTGTGAGTACTGTGATAAATGAGGAAAAGGAGGAGCAGAGTGCAAGCGTATTTCTTGCTTCCAGAGGACCTTTCTTTGTTAACAATTTAAAAGAAAACCCACGTGAAACAGATTAATAAATTCCTGGAGAGCACAGGCCCGTGAGTTCTTTTCAACACTCTTAGTGTTACAAAGGGGAGGTTTTGTAGAGAGCTAACTGTGAAGTTCCAGGCTCCTCTCCGTGCATGACTTTTTACTGATAACAGAACCAACATTTATATTCTGTCTCGAGCAGATCTGCCAAACACCACAACACTTGTCTTTCATACTATGCATGGGTGCTAAGGGACAGGTTCCTTCATTAGACAGGGTCTCTCATGCGGCCAATGCTAGCCAGAGTCCCTTGCTGGCTATGGCTAGTCCAGCTTTTATGGGGACTAGCATTTAGTTGCTGGGTAAGTATTCTACCAAGGTTGTTTTGATTTGGCTTTTGGTTTTTGAAAACATGGCTTCTCTGTAGCAGAACCAGCTGGAACCAGCTCTGTAGTCTAGGCTGACCTTAGAGATCCACCTGCATCCGCCTCCCCAGTGCTGACATTAAAAGTGTGGGCCACCAATAAGCATTTTTGAATTGCTGTCCAGAAGTACATTTATTTGTTAAATAATGGAAATGTGTATGTCCTAGAGGAGTGACTGAGTCCTTTCCTCTCAAGTATGGAATGTCAACTTGCAATGGCGTTTAAATAGTCTCAGACCTAAGTATGATCTATACTCCAACTCTGTTTGGTCATGAATTATGTATGCATGAAGAGAAAAGGGCTTTTAGCTGTCATTTATCCTTGGCACACAGAATTTCTTGCCTCAGCAGGAATATCATCTAATAAAGTGATGCCACTATGTAACAAGTATGAATACTGTAGGATTAACTGAAGACAATAAAGTGCTTGGCTCCCTGCTGCTTTACTAGGCAGCCTGTCCCCTAGGAGAATTTCTCTCCTTAGTATCACCTGACTCACTTTTCTTCTGAACTACCAGTGTATGGATTCTTATCCCATATTGTTGTCTGCTGCTACGTAACTCCGGAGCCAGCTTCCAGCACAGGGTACCAGTCATTTGAAGTGTCAGTGCAGCTGGGCAGCACTGCACAAAACCAGTATCGCAGTTCCCTCTCCAACAAAAACAAAATTGCATTCTTAAGAAGTTTCTGTTTGTTGTCCCTGAAAGTTTGTGGTTGTTTTTAATCACGAGTGTTCTGCTTTCGTACTTTGGACCTGAAATGTCCCTTTGAGATCAAGATGCTAAAAGCTGGGTTTCCAGCTTGTGGTGAAACTTGGAGGAGGTGGAACCTGACGGAAGGAGAGTAGGTCCTTGAGATGGTTTTTTTTTGGCCCTTCCTTCCTCTCTCCTGACTGACGTGAACTGAATGGGGTCCACTGGTCATTATGTACTGCCTTGCCACAGGCCTACAACGATGGGCCAAGTGTCCATAGAGTGAAACTATGAGCAGAATAAACCGTTCCTCTCTGTACCTTGATTCCTCATGTATTTTATTATAATTACAGAAAGCTGAGCACCACACTTTCTCTACCATCATTAAGGTACCTTTCTCCAGAAGGAAAAACTGTATCTAAAATCCATATGCTTTTATCTCAGGAAAATACCATTTGGTTATATTTAAGGCCCCAAGAAAAATAACAAAGTCTTCACTAAACAGTTTTGCTCAAGGACAAGCTTAGATGGCTACTGGGATGTTATGTTTATCAGTGAACAAAAGGGCATTACTGTTTTTCATCTTCTAGCTTTATTGTGCCCTCAATAAATCAGTATATTTTTGGCAAGGGACACAATTCCTAGACCACATAACCTTCCAGTGGTAGGAGCGATGAGGAAGCAATGTCTGCTCTAGTGCACTGTCTGTTGGCTCAGGTCCATGGGTATGCTCACTTAGATACTGGATTGGGTCTGATGTTTGGCAAGGCTCATATTAATGAATTGATAACCTCTAGAGAGGAATTTATGTTGGTTCTTATTTTAGGTTAGAGAATTTTACCATTCTGTATAAAGCCATTTTGGGAGTAGCTTGGGGCATGTATCCTCTGAAAGTACGTACTTTTACAAGGTGGTATGTGTTCATATAACAGGAAGTTGCTCTTACTGCCATGAGATGTAGTGCTGTGCTTGGTGCAGAAAGGGTGTTTACATCTTCTTTGCGAGTGTTTCCATGTGACCATGTAATTACTTTAATGGATAGGCCTGGGAAATAACAGTTTAGTTTGTGACTAACTGAAGGTGAAGTGGTATTGAGTGCTTCATCAAGAATATGATTAGAATATGGGGATGAAGAACAAAGCAACCCCGAGCATAGATCCTATGGCATTCTGGTGTAAATGTGGGACATGTATTGATTGTGAGAACTAGTCCCTGGGCATGTATAACCCCTTGATTTGTTCCTTGAAGATGGTTAGGATTTGGGGGGGAAGGGCATTTTAGAATTGCCTGTGGGTGGCTGGTTTGCTTGTAAATAATTTTCTGTCTCTTTTATTTCATCTGTATACTTTAATTAGATACTTTGCTTTGCATACAGATTGCAACTTAAGTGAACTTTGCTATCTTGTTTTAATGTGAGGATTGAGACCTGAGATAAGAAATTTCATTAAAATATGTCTTATCAAATTTCACTTTAAAAACTAAAATCCAGTGTGTCTACTCAGCAGAAGTCATGCATGTATTTACCCTTGAGAAGAGAGAGCACACCCTTCCTTCTGGATGATATATTTGCAACAGCAAAGCTCCTAGAGTCTGTAACAACCTCCAAAAATGCACATTTGAAAATATTACCATGTGCTCATTTCTTCCTTAATGCTTTCATTATAAACTTTAATATCCTGAATTAGGGAATTGGATATTGAACTTGAAGATAATAACTGTATCTTTTGGTTGTACCTTTTAAAACTATTTTATTTATGTTTCTTATTCTCTTTTTCCTTTCTCCACCCCAATCCCTTCCAACACCCTCTCACCAGATAGGAAAGAAAGAAAGCTAGTAGGGGGAGGGAGTGTAGTTCTCTTTGTCTACTTCCTGCTGTTTGGGGATGTTGTTCCTTGGGGCAAATGTAATCTCCATTTCAGGATATATTCAACTTCTTGCCAAACTGCAACAACAGCAACCAGAGGCGCAGCCTTCTTTCTCTGAGCCCCTTTCTCTCTCTGGGCTCTGGCATTTATTCCCTCTCCAGGCTCCTCAGAATTAAACTGTCTCCAGCTCTCAAAGAGCCCCTCCCAGAGCCCGCATGAAGCAAATAGTTTGCTGCTGTAGACAGTCTGAATCAGCCTCAGATCCCACACCTGGGATTAAAACAAAAACATGTTTACATATTAGAACTGAGTTTTTAAAGATAACCAAAACTCTCCACTATTGGATCTCTTCATGGAATAAGTAAACAGTCCTGAAGAGAGGGATCATGCCCGCAAATCTGGTTGTTTCAAAGCAATGGTTCTCAACCAGTCCTTTGACAAACCTCTGTCTCCAAACATGCTTACATTGTAATTTATAACAACAGCAAAATTGCAGCTTTGAACTAGCAACAAAAGTAGTTTTATTATTGTGGAGCACTACAACATGAGGAACTGTCAGAGCATTGGGGTCACAGCATTATGAAGGTTGCGAACCATTCTTTGAAGCCTCAGCCTACAGCAGAGAACCACTCAGTGTTTGCCCGTGGGATGAGTCTCATGAATTCTCATGGAAAGCCTTGTCTCAGTCTTCTTTCCAGAAGTTGTATCCCAAGTAGGTGGCATGTCACTTATGCCATAGCTTCTATCTGATAAAATAAAGATGAACCAGAAGAAGGGAGAAACTGTCAAGGACTGAGCATTGTGGTTCTTTCCTTGGATTTTCTGCCATCTCCTCTTTCATGTTCTTTCTGCAGCCGAATTAGAAAGACCAGATATTCTTGAGGCAGGCTGTTGAAGATCATGGTTGAAGACAGACTTTGATACTGTATCGACATGAATTTAAATCTTAACTCTACAAGTGGGGTTGTTGCTTTTGGTCATTCCAAGACTCAGTTTTCTTCAATTATAACATGGAAATGATGATATTGCCTATGATGTAAGACTATGTACATCTAGATTATCTTTGTCAAGGCCTGTGTGATCATAACTCTTGACATAGGTATGATTTCAGGAAACTACACATTAAATCTGTATAGGACTTTATTTTGAAACCTTTAGTTTTGAGTTGCTTTGGGAAGGGACAGTAAAGGAAGAATTCTTTGCATTCCTTGCAAATTACACGTATATACTTACCACAGCCAAGGCTAGTGGTGTCTCTGTTGACTAAGGGATATCACTGAGCCCGCCTTTGTGCTTTCTTTCTCTCCTGGTTTTTACTTTAACAACACTCTGGGGTACCAGGGATTGAGAATCTGTTTTTATAGAGTTTTTTTTTTTTCTTTTTCATATCTGTCTCTCCTGTTCTTTGCAGGAAGTAATTCGGAACTTAAGGTTTCTAGTCTCAGCTGCCATCTAGTGTCCAAGTCATCTGGGGATCCCTTACAAAGAATTGGACACAGAGTGTGTCAGAAGCACCTCTGCAAGGCATTATTGAACCCTGCTCTATGACAGCACCATGCAAGGCTTGAGAGCCTCAGCCAGCCCTTCCAACACTAAGGAGAGTGCTGGTAGATGAGAACCCAGGACTACATAGGGAGGAACCTTAACTGCCACACATTGACAACGAAGGGCTTTCCAGTCCACACAGACTTTACACAGAGTTCCCTGGGCCTTGAGAACGGGGCAGGGGAGATACAAATGTCCCCTTTAAGCACTACACACTCACTAGTTCTCTGCACTCTGACTGGCTATGAGTCTCTGTATTAACCACTGTCCACTGCAAAAAGAAGCTTCTCTGATGAAGGCTGTGGGCTGAATTGATCTATGAATATAAAGTATTTAGAAGGCAGTTTGATACTATACCGATTTAAGTTTCTCCCATAGGCCTATAACCTCCCCAGCCTCTCATCCTTAGCTTTTACGGTACCAGGCTTCATTTCCCTCCTGTAGAGTAAACCTGACAGCACTAAGAAAGCAAGCCAGAAGAGTAATTCTTCAGCAAAGTTTCAGCTTCATTTTCCCATGCCCTGTGACAAAATTGTGAAAGTACGTAGTGTCTTTGGCAACAGGGGTCAACCATCAAGTGCTCTTGCTATAGTCCATTTTGGGTTAGTGGCCTCTAGGGCCTCTCAGGCCAACAACTTGTAGAACAGGCACTCAGCTTCTTGTTTAATAAACTATGGCTTCTGGGAGGAGTATTATTTCCCAGATAACACTGATCCTTCCAGCATCTTTAAAAAGTTCTCCTCCATTTCTAGGCATTTCCCTTGACCTGAAGTCACTTGGCCTGGTATTAGTATCGTCACCCCAGTTTTTAAACACTTCTGATTCTCTAATGGCTTGTGTTTTCATGGTATGGATTGTCTTTCCTTTTGTTTTGTGGGAGAGTGGACAGGGTCGAAGCAAAGTTTTTGTACCAGACGCTGGCCTTGAATTTGCAGCAATCCTACCTCAGCTTCTCAAGTGCTGGGATTGCAGTTGTGAGCCACCACACACCATTTCCTTTGGCTTTTAACATTTTTGTATTTCAAATCAATTTTTATATAAATCCTGTGTAGTTGGATGAGTTGTACTCATTCTAAAATTTGTTGCCTATTATATCCATATATACTCCGTTCTTACTCCTACAGTTGGGTTTAACTTCACTCTTCCGCTTTCAGTTTGTTCGGATGCTTCCTTATCTCTCATCCTTTCCCTGCATCCTCCCGAACTCTTAGTCTTTTGGTATTAACTTCTCTGTTGAATTATTAGTCATACAGTCTTATCTTTATTGTTTTTGTGGTTTCTCAAATGTTCAGCAAGCTCAGTTTGAACTTAGTTAGGGTTTCTGTTACTGTGATAAATACTGTCACCAAAAGCAACCTGGGGAGGAAAGGGTTATTTTTGTTGTTGTTGTTTGTTTGTTTTTTCCGCTTACAGTTCCCATGTCATACCCTATCACTGAGGGAAGATGGGGGAAGGAACTTAAGGCAGGAATGTGGAGATAGAAACTGAAGGATAAGCTATGGAGGAATGCTGCTCACTGATTGCTCCCCATGGCTAGCTCAACTTGCTTTCTTAGAAGCACTCAGGACCATTTGTCCATGGGTAGCTCTGCCCACAGTGGACTGAGTCAAAGGCTCAGTTTTACAGTACTAGGCATGAGTTCACATCAATCACTAATTAAGAAAATACCCTACAGGCTTGCCTATAGATCAATCTTAGGAGCTATTTTCTCAGCTGTACTTCTCTCTTCTTAGGTAACACTAGCTTGTTGACACTAGTTGACAAAAAGGAAAGGCACTTCCCTTGCTCTACCTTAACATCTTATTACACAACTTTATTTATATTACAGGAACTTTAACATTTGCTTCTACTTCCTGCCTCCCTTAATATTCTTAGAATAATAGAATAATTCAGTTTATTCTTCATGTGTTCTATGAACTTGATAATACATTCTTTTTTTTTTTTAATTTATTTCTTTTTATCTCAATCACAGGTTGGGTACTTTGAATCCCAGGCGTATCCCCCTCCCCCATTCCCTCCTACCCTCC
>JAQQSO010002003.1:0-14785 GCA_028658305.1 Pachyuromys duprasi
GAACAAATGGGATGGACATTGAGTGGAGGAGAAAACAAGCAACAGGACAGGAGCATGCCAAGGAGGACCTCTGGGGGTGGGGGGGTCAATGTAGCGATGTATCAGAGCAGATATTAAGACTCGGGATCAAGCCTTTGGCAGAGGGCGAGAAATGATGATAGAAATGGGGGAGGTTGGTGAGACTTGGGGATAACAAGAGCTCCACAAAGACCAAACTGAGCAGGGCACAGGGGCCTTGTATGAGAAGGTTTCTACAATCAAGGACCACGTGCGGATGTGGCCTGGAACCCCAGCACACATGGGGCCCATGATAGCTCGGTGTAGGACTGAAGACCCTATTCAGGGAAACAGGGACTGTTTCAGTCTTGAACTTGATGGCTGACTCTTTGACCCTCCCCCATACAAGCCGGGGAGTGACAGACTGGATAGATCCCAGGGGAGGACCTTGCAGCCAGCCCTGAGGAGACAGGATGAGCTGGGGTTGGATGGAAGGGGAGGAGGTCCTCCCCTGTTGGTGGACTTGGAGGAGGCGGGGAGGAGGGAGTTGAGGGAGGGAGAGGGAAGGTGGGAGGGAATGAAGGAGGTTGGCTCTGCCTGGGATGCAAAGTACCTAACCTGTGATTGATATAAAAATAAATAAATTTATTAAAAATAAATAAATAAATAAATTTATTAAAAAATGTGTACCACCAAAAAAAAAAGAAAATGTGTTACACATACAAAATGGAATTTTATTCAGCTATAAAGAAATTATAAGCAATGAAATTTGAGAAAAAAATAATATAATTGAAAAACATTATATTAAGGAAGGTAACCTAAAAAGACATATGTTCTCTCTTATAAGGTCTTAGCACCTAACTGTCAAATATATGCATCTAAGTGAAAGCACATATGGGGAAAGTGGACTTGGAAAGAAAAGAGAGCTTATGTGGCTTTTTGCAATGGAATAAAGTAGAGGGGGGAGTATTGGTGACAGAAGGAAGGGGACAGGGAGAACGGGAGAGAAGAACCAACCAAAGTGAAATGAAATCTCATATGGAAACATGTTACTTCACAAGTTAATTAAGGTATAAAAATTAGGGAAATACTGAGGTGGCAGGTTTATATTGAGGTAGTTGTGAGGTTAATGCAGAGGATGGGATGGGAAGGGACCACTAATATTGAGAATGTTTAAAATAGCTATATAAAAACTTACTAATCTATATGAATATATATATACATATAAGATCTTTATATATGTATACATACATAAATATAGGGGTTTCCTACACAGAAGATAATGTTCCTCCTAGAAGTCAAAGTTTGGGAAACAAAAAGCTCAGTGTCAGGTGTGAGTTTCTTTCCAGTTGCTGGTATCCCAAATATTATAGCTATTAAGCTATTGTCATTTCTCTTGGTTCCTCACTAGATGTTGATGGTCATACAGAAGAGACAACAACACACTTTGCTTAGTGGACATGGAACGAAGCTGGTAATCACTAGGAAGCTCCCCCCCCCCCACCATGGGTAGTTTTTGTAGTACTGGAAGAGTCTATTTATGCTACTGGGAGAAAAGTCATTACCAGTCTTACCCATCTAGGATCTCTGCAAATTACAGTAATGAGCAGCCTGACAATAGACTCATTGTTGAAATAGTGGCCTGAATGTTATGGAGATAACCAATTGCTTTCTTATTGGATATAAAGTCTACATGACAGGATGGAACACATGCCTGGTGCAGCAAATCTGACCAAGAACCTGGGGCTAGAGAGCTCATAGACCTAAGAATGAACTTACTACTGTTATTTTGCAAAATGGACACAATATAAAACTACCATCTAAAGAGACTAATACAGCTCTCAGCCCTCAATAGAAAAGCTTTTCCATATAGTGGAAACTTATACCTGGTTAAAATGCAGAGAATGTAGCATGCTTAGGCATAAATGGACATCCATATCACAGCCCTGCCCAGAAAGTCTCAGGGATGACTGAAGAAGGGTCGTAGAAATACTGTAAGAGTCAGGGGTCAGAGAAGACTGAGGAAGAGGAGCATCTCTCAGACACGACAAGACAAGAACACTTATGACCTGGCACACAGCAGCTGTAGTTCCCTGTGTAAGTCCTGTATAAGATCGAGCCAGTTAACATTCCAACATGGAGTTAAGAGGACATATTAAGTCCCTATCCCTAGCTAAGAAGCTGTTGACTGTTGATGGCTACCAGGGAAGGGAGTCTGAATTTTCTTCTAGGGTGTGGTCCCCACACTCCTATGGATGGCTCCAAACACATGCATCACTAGACAGCACTAACTAGACAAAGGGGATATAAAATTAAAAAGAGGACATGAATTTGGTAGATCTGAAAGGAATTAGGGGAAGGATTTAGAAAATGATCAAAATGCATTTTTGCATCCATAACATACTCAAAAATTAACAGAAATGTTATATTAATAAAATACTTTTTAAATGCTTGATTTTATCAAGTGAGTTATCAAATGTATATTTAAGCCACAATTTTATTCATTTATCATATTGAAAGAACATTTTATTAACTTAAAAATATTTTTCAGTGCATATAAGTTTAAAACATGTTTATTTGCAAAAACATATTAGAATTGTTTTTATAAATTATAAAACCACAAAATCCATGGATAATTCTAATTTCATAATAATAATGAAACAAATTAACATAAATGTATGTAAAAGCAAAGACTATGTAATATCATAATATGAACTATGTAATGAAATTCAGTCTCAAAACTCATCACCTGACAGATATTTATGTTAGTACCATTCATTCATTTGTCTTAAAATGAAGGTTTATTTTTGGATGGGTGGGTACCTATAAGGACAAAGCCTTGCTCAGATGCTTCCTAGCTACATGGTAGACTGAGTAAGTTAATTTCTTACTTTACCAGCCTCATAAGTCAGAAAGTTTTCAAATATAAAGTTAAAAGTAGAGTTCATTATAGTTGTACACTATAATCAGCAATCAAATCATCTATTATGTATGAAAATAAATTATTGTAAGGGTAAAGAATGTAAATATGAACACTTCAATTCCCTGCTTTATAGCATAACCATCCTCATCAAATTGAATTATCTAAAAAAATAGGAAATTCAAGTGCATTAATCATAGAAAATTATCACTCTCATTTCATCTTTTAAATCCCTAAATGTGATAACCACATTACAGTTAGTCTCTTATAAATTGAATGACTCTCAAAAATCCATTTTGGTGAGCATATTTCATTTGACAAACACTTGGCTGGCCATTAACAGCTTTTAGGTTCCTCAGAGATTTTTAATTATGACAGGATAGGCAGGCAAGCAATGTAACACCAAAAGCCAGTAATACATTTCTCAGATGGCATTGTACTTAAGAAGCAAAGGAGTTTGTTGTTGAGTACTTTAGCTGATAAAGCACTCATTTTTCACCTTTCAGAGTTTGCTCTAGCTGTTGCTTAAGTAATTCAGTTTTACTGTATCAACCATGCTACCATTATGTGATAATTCAGGAAGGTATTCAGACCATGCCTCTTTTATCCTTTATTGGATTTGTGATGTTTGCAACCTCAAAGTGAGTATAAACAGGAAATGTTCAGATGTGCTTAGGGAACAGTAATGGCAGTTTAGCCCGATTATGAGAGCTTGATAAAGTTTTCACAGATTGGGGAATAACAAATGAGAGACTTGGTGGTTATTATTAGAATTTCTGTAAGGGGAAAATATTGGCAGATTTTGCTGAAGATGTTCAATGTTCACTATGTAAGACATTTTTATGGAGTCTAACTGAATATTTAAACCACACTTGAGGATATCCAGTACCCATGAGTAGATGGCCAACCAAAAAGGAAATTAGTGGTATTTTTTAGACCCTTTGTCTCATATTGCTTTGTTTTGACACTTTAAAAAAATTTACTGGTCTTTTGGTTTAGACTTTGTGTCTTTGTGAGATTTTTTTGTCTCTCTCCATGAATTTCTTGGGTTTTTTTTTTTTTTTTTGGTTCTTATTTTTCTTGTTTGCTGGTTTTAAAGAGAAAAAGAAAGTGTATGGCGTTGGGTGGGTAGGGAGGTAGGGAGAATCTGGGAAGAGTTGGGAGAGGGGAAGAGTGTGATCAAATATATTGTATGAAAAAATATTTTTAATAACAAGAAAGGCAAAAATCTGGGAGAAGGAAACATACTTCATTTATGTATCTTATATGGATTTGTGACATATAATTTACTTTGGGTACTTTACCATTCTGTTTGCCTACCATTCAGAACTATGAAGTCCTATAGTTTAAATATTAAATTTTAAACATCTATGATTGTTTATTAACTATGGTTATGGTCATTTGGCATAAATAATGTGATTAAAACCTAAGAGAGGAATTCCAGAGATGTAGTTTTTTTTTTACCTTGCCTATGCAAGGCCATATGTTGGATTCCCAGGAGTGTGAAACAGAACTACTACAAAAAAACATGGAGTGTCAAACAGTTGTCTAGTTTGCCGTGAGGGTCAAGAGAATGACTGGGGGCTTTATCAGAGGACTTTAGAGGTGATTATCAGAGTGAAAAGACAGTAAGTCTCAAAAGTTGATAGATGTACCCTTCCTGTAAGACTTAAGACAGTATGAAACTCACAGAAATAAGAAATAATCAGAGGTCAGAGATAGCCCCTTGGCTGCTGATTAAGGTATCTCAGAGAGTATCTCAAAATATACTCCAACTCAGTTTTAGAAGAGCATGTGACAAATTCCCTGAGTGGAAACATTAGGGAATTTAAAGAGATACACTCAAAGTCTTCAAGAATCAGGTGTAAAAGCTCACATGATATAATTGACTTAGCTTTATTTTCTAAGCAGAGGGAAGCCTTAACACTTAACTTTCTTGGGAGGCTCTAGGCTGTACCTGAGAAACGGCTGGAGTGGCACCTAAAGGCTACCACAGTGGGCATAGGATGTGCGCAGACTGTCCATACTGGATCTGTTACTTAGCCTGAAAGTAAAGACTGCTACAGAAGAAACAGAGAGCTGATGGAAAATGTGACAAGTATCTGGCCTTTTCTATGCTATCCTAGATTTTGCTGGATTCCCTCATCTCAGCCCTTTTGATCCCTGGTCTTGAAAAAACAAACAAACAAACAAACAAAAAACCAGAAATCATTATTTTGCCACCATCTTCTTAGAAAGGGGACTCAGTCTACACTCAGGCTGACCCAGAAACACTGAAGCAAACTTGTTTCCTTAATAAGCAAATAAACATAATGAATGCTGTATTCATTGGCTTTTGTTCTGGTGTGACCACAGTACAGTACCAAAACAAAACAAACAAATAAACGCTTAAGGGAGAAAGAATTCATTTTGGCTCCCAGTTTTAGACTGTTTCAGTCCGTCATGGTGGGAAGCGGTGATGGGGAAGCTCTGTTCATGGTGATAGGAGAGTGTGGCTGACACAGCTCACTTCACAACAGACCAGGAAGCAAAGAGGAAGCTTGGAACCAGGAACTGAGGATGACTTTTGACATCCTGGTCCCTAGTGACTTCTACTATGTAGGCTTCAAATCCTCCAAAACTCCACTGCCCCAAGGAACAAGCACTCAAAACATGAGCTTATGTAGGGCATGTCAGCTTCTAGCTCTGACAAAGGTTTTCTTTGGGTAACTTCTAAATTGAGATATTTCCTCAATTTACAGGAAAAAAAATTGAACTAAAAAATTATGTACGCATCAGGGCCATACTATAGGATTCCACTTCATCTTCTCTTTATTTGAATGCAATCTCTATCTACCTGTAAATAAGTATTTGGGTTATGAAAGTTGCTTTTTAAATATAACTAAAGTAGGGAAAAGCTTTGTTAAGAATATTATGTGCAATTCCTTGAACTAAGTTAAGCTCCATAAGAATTATGGGAGATCAGATTTGCTAAGGCATTAAATTCCACTTTTACTCCCATTTTTATCTAAGAGATAAGGGATAACTTGGTATAAAATAATGATATCACTGTGTTTTAAATTATTTTACTCTAAGATTAGTAATTCCTATCATTTTGTCCCTTAAAATCTGTATGGTATTACTGCTTAGCTTCCTAATTAGCATCTGGTTATCAGCAGGATAGGGGAAAGGGTGCAGGCAGGGACCTTTTGCAGGCCCTGGCTATCAAGAAGCTAGGTAAGTTACTGGAGCTTCTTCTCTTCCATGATTTACAGGTAATTAAAATACTCAGTTAAATGGCAAGTAGAAGATACAGGTTTTAGAGGGGGGAAGTGTTACTAAAACAGACATGATTATATTTTTGCCTTAATTATGAATTGCCAGAGACATAAAATGGAATAGAGACATTTATTTCCAAAAATTAAATATCACTTTCTGTGATATTTTGTATCATTAATATTTTCTACTATAGAAAATAGTGTTTTTTTATTTTAAAAAACTCCATTAAAGAGTGCAGCAAACTATCTTTTAATCTCTTTTTATCACATTTCTAACAAAATTATGACATGGCAGCTCAGTGTCCAAGTAGGTTCCTAGTAATGGGAACAGGGACTGTCTCTGACATGAACTCAGTGGTCTGCTCTTTGATCACCTCCTCATGAGGGGGTGCAGCCTTGCCAGGCCACAGAGGAAGACAATGTAGTCACTCCTGATTAGACCTGACAGGCTAGGGTCAGAGGAAAGGGGAGGAGGACCTCCCCTATCAGTGGACTGGGGGAGGAGTACGGGAGAAGAAGAGGGAAGGAAGGTGGAGTTGAGAGGGGAAGAGGGCGGGGGCTACAGTAGGGATACAAAGTGAATAAACTATAATTAACAAAAATAAATAAATTTTAAAAACTGAAATGGCTTACAAGACATCGTGGGGCATTTTGCTACTTGGTGTTTCCTTCTAGTTTTGCTACCTTCCAAGTCCCCTGGTGATTTGAGTCAGGTAGCAAAAGGATATTTGATTATGCTAAATTTCTGCCCTGAGGCTAATGAGTGATGGGGAAATTACTTGATAGTGTCAGGAATGTCCACCCCTACTGTGCAAAAAAAAAGGTGCCAAAATGCCAATAACCAAGTGTGTGGTGAGGGTCACAGGGACTCTATCTGGCCACTTGGTGGGTAGATCATAAACTCTTAATCAGTGCTACTTTGGCTGGGAAAGCCTCATAATTTACCCCCACAGATTTCTTTTTTTTCTTTCAGCACACCACACCCCATCAATTCACAGCCTAGGGCTTTAAACATTTTCACAAGCAAATCTCAAGGTTTTTCTTTCCTTTGCCTTCAGAAGCCTCATTATTTTAGACCTCCAAACAGAAGAAAATAGCAGAACTACATATGAGTTGAGCATCCTTGAAACAATATGCCCTCAGATTACCTGTGACATCAAATTGCTTAGCTGTCACAGAGTGGAGTTTTGAGGCACGATGGTCTTTAGATTCAGCTTACAGAACTTCAAATCCACTTAATCTATCATCAAATATGCATTTTAAAAACACACATAAACAAAACCTGTGAGGTTGTAGAGATGGCTCATCAGTTAAGAATTCTTGCTGCTTTTGGAGAGGGCTGGAGGGCTGGAGTTCAGTTCCCACTACCCTCATGGCTAACTCACAACTGCCTTGAACTCCAGCTCCAGGAGATGTGGCATACTCTTTTTAGTCTTCACATTACCTGTGCTCAGTATCTACAGACTTACACAGAGACAGAACATTAAAATAAAAACATTTTATCAGTTTAGCACATTTAAAATAATTCCCTACTGAACATTTATCTATCTCTGGCCTCGTTGTGCCAGAGAAAAACTCCAAGATCTGAAGAACCAGTGAACAGTAGACATGTGTGCGGACTTCATTTTAGTATACTTCTGCTGAATTTTGTCTAGATTTAAATGTGATTTATTTCTGTATCTCTAGCATTCAGCAAGATAAGAGCATGCAATTACACACTGTCTGTGAAAGAGAGCCAGGATAACTCATTGCACTGCTCTTGTACAAAAACCATGCGTCTTGCTTCTCCCTTCACCCCAAATTGAAACCAACAGCCTGCTTTCTTCTACAAATCTTACAAATCTATAACCCCACACTGTCAACTGTGAGCTGAGTAATTAAGCTGCTCATCACATCTTGAGCAGTTGTGAATTCAGAGTTGATGCAGTTTACAACAGGGCAAAAGCAGGAAGAAAATTAATTGTTTAAAAAATAGGGGTGAGGAATTGTCTTACTGGGTATATGGCTCAGCTGGTAGAGTATATACATAGAATATATACACTGTCTCTCACACATATATCATAGCATACACAAAGCTCTGGGAATAATCCCCACCACAATGTAAAGACAAACAAAGTAACGGTCACCTGTCATCTCAGCACCTAAGAGGCGAGGGGCCAGTGGGATCAGAAACTCAACGTCATTCCTTGCCTACAACAAGCATGAAGCTGGCCAAGGCTATACAAAACCCAGTATCACAAAACAAAACACAAAACCCACAAAAGTCTCCTCGGAACAGTAGCATGTGCCTATAATCTCAGTGTTAGAGTCATGAAAATATGAGTATCCCAAATTCAAGATCATCTTCACTTATATAGAGTTTGAGCACTGTATTACTTAGGGTTCTTTGGAGTCACAGAACTTATAGAATGAATCTCTCAATATAGAGAGTTTGTTGGTATTACAGGATGCATTCCAACTAATCCAACAGTGGTTAGTTGTAAATGGAAAGTCCAAGAATCTAGTAGTTGCTCAGTGCCATGAGGCTGGATGTTTCAGCTGGTCTTCTGTATAAGCTGGAATCCCGAAAAAGTGGGCTCCAATGGATGTGTTGGCAGAGTGAGGGCAAGCAGGCAAAGAACAAACACCCTATTCCTTCCTTCATTGCCTTTGTACAGGCCTCCAGCAGAAGGTATGGCCCAGAGTATAGGTGTGCCTCAAAATCTGGATTAGCCATTTTGATGGGTGTAAGACAGAATCTCATTTTGATTTATGTTTCCCTGATGACTAAGGACATTGAGCATTTCTTTATGTGTTTCTCTTCCATTCGATATTCCTCTGTTGAGAATTCTCTGTTTAGTTTATACCCCATTTTTAATTGGATTATTAATTTTTGGTATTTAATTTCGTGAGTTCTTCATATTTTTTGGACATTAACCCTCTGTCAGATGTAGTGTTGATGAAGATCTTTTCACAGTCTGTAGGTTATCATTTTGTTCTGTTGACAGTGTCCTTTGCTTCACAGAAGCTTTTCAGTTTCATGAGGTCCCATTTATTGATTGTTGCTTTTAGAACCTGGGCTGTTGGTGTTCTGCTCAGGAAGTTTTCTTCTGTGCCAATGAGTTGAAGGCTCTTCCCTACTTTTTCTTCTAACCGATTTAGTGTGTCTGCTTTTATGTTGAGGTCTTTGATTCACTTGTACTTTAGTTTTATGCAGGGTGATAAATATGGCTCTATTTGCATTTTTCTGCATGTAGACATCCAGTTATAACAGCATTATCTTTTGAACATCCATAGACCTGAAGGAGGACCTAACAACAAGGACCTAATAACAAGGAGGACCCTAGAGAGGATGCTTAATTCTCATTGAGAAGGGCAAATAGAATAGACAACAGAAGCAACTGAAGAGAGGGAATAGGAAGGGAGTCTACAATAGATATCCTCTGAAAGACTCCAGAAGGGAATTAAAGGAGATGCTGAGATTCATAGCCAAAATTTAGTCAGTGTGTAGGGAGTCTTACAGAAGAGTGGGGGAATAGAAGTATGTTGAGGGGACAGGAGCTCCAACAAAGCCAACAAATAGGGGCCCAGAGGAGCCTGCAGAGATTGATGCACCAACCAAGAACCATGCATGGAGAAGACCTAGAACCCCTGCTCAGATGTAGCCGATAGACAGCTCAGTCTCCATGTGGGTTCCCTACTAAGTGAAGTAAGGGCTGTCTCTGACATGGACTCTTTGATCACTTACCCCTGTCAGGGCTGCCTTGCCAGGTCACAGAGGAAGAGGATCCAGGCAGTCCTCATGAGACTTGACAGGCTAGGGTCAGATGGTAGGGGAGGAGAACTCCCACTTTCTATGGATCAGGGAAGGGAAAGAGGGGGGAAAGAGGGAAGAAGGGTAGGATCATGAGGAGATTAGGGAGGGGGCTACAATCAGGATGTAAAGTGAATAAATTATTTTTAAAAATCTGGAGTAAAGGCATGTGTAAATATGGATCAAAAGTGTGTGTTGTCTCACCTGAAGATCTGGATCAACAAACAAACAAAAACAAAAAACTATGTCTTCCATCCTCCAGATCCAGATCAAAGACATGCTGTCTTCCTGCCCCAAGACCCAGCTCACAGGTGTGCCTTCCATTTCTGGATTGTAGTTTATTCTATATATAGTTAAGCTGACAACCAAGAACAGCCATCACAAACAGATACAGAAAAGGTAAGTCTGTCTAACTTCCCAATGCTTTGACTTTTCTATATCTGTGATCACTTTTTATTTCGAACAACTCATTAGCACTGCATTAAAGATAATAGTAGAAAAACAAGATAGGAAAAGACTGCATGAACATCATGGCACACAGCACTTGTAATCTAGTTTCCCTGTTGAACATGAGCTATAAATGACACCCGGTGGTAGCAAATACAGCTGTGGAATGTGTTAGATTTCTGTGTTGATGCTTTAAAGTCCTATTAATATTACTCCTGATTAAAATTCTAATTGTATTCAGGACATGAGAGATTTCAGTCAGACGTAAGAAGACATTCAAAGTCAGTTCTTTTAGTCATAGTTGAAAGATTTTTATTTCACAGTCAGAGCTTTAATTAATAACAATTTTCTTTCCCCCAGAAATATGGTATACATTGGGTATAAATTTTCCCACATACTGTATTAAAGAGTTTAAAGCTTATTCCTGCAATCCTCTTTTCAAGAAAGAGATACTTTTTCTCCTGTTAATTGTACATAATGTCAGGCATGTTGCTTTTTATTGTAAATGTATAGAAAAAAGGGTTTCTCTAAAAACAATCCTGATAAGAAATGTAGCTTTATATTTTTAAGGGAAATTTAAATGCTTATATTTTTGCTCAATTGTTTAATTTTTTCAGAAAGAATATAAATAATATAATCAAAGCACTGTTGAAAAGAGAAATGTGATCTGATTGAATGGTTTTTGATAGATAGCATTACAACTTCTTTGAATGACTCTTGTCTTAGTTAGGTCACTTATGCTGTGATGAAAAACCATGAGAAAATTAAGTTGGGTAGGAAAGGGTTCATTTGGCAGCCTGTCATTGAAGAAATTAAAACAGGGCAAAAAACTGGAGGCATGGAAGTGTGCTGCTTACAGGCTTGCTCCTCTCAGCTTGCTCAGCCAGCTTTCTTATAGAACCCAGAAGCACCTGATCTGGGCCCTCCAATACCAATAACTACTTAAGAAAATGCTCTATAGGTTTGCTTATAGCCTGATCTTATTGAGACATTTTCTCAGTTGAGGCTACAACATCTCCAGACTGTAGCTTGTGTCAGCACAACTTTGAAAACTTAGTAGAAGTAAAACTTAATTTCCAAGAATATAGTGTGTGTTTCTCTCTCTCTCTCTCTTGCTCTCTGATTGTGTGTGCGTATTTGTGTGTGTCTCCTGAGAGAATTTATTTGGGGATTCTAAGGCTTATCAAATCATTGTGTAACTCTTACATATACATAAGAATCTAGTTCAAAACATTCTCTGATGTGGAGTATGTATTTGTAAACCTTACGGCACCTATTCGTTTCTGTTGTTATTTCTGATTTTCAAACTTCAGATTTAACCCCAAGGAAATAAAATCTCAGATAACTGGAATTTGTGTGTTCTCATAAGAAATAGAGGTATTCATGCATTAAAAATAAATTACATCATTTTTTTTTACAAAATAAAAATGTGATACAGCATTCATTTCCTCCATGACAGTTTCTGTCTCTCAGAAGATTGATGACTCAAAGTTGTGGCTTAGTTAACTAAAACATATTACTAACTTAGAATAAACTTAATCAGTGGGGAATCTAGCAGCTAACACAATTATTTATGGAGTGTTAAGTACAAAATTATGCTCCAACTTTGAAGCTTCACTTAACAAGGCACACTGCTGATTTCTAGAAAGAAAAAAAAACAACCCCAAGTATTTGAATATAAAAATAATTTTGCAAAAGATTTCATAGGTTACAAAAGAAGTGTTGATACAATATTTCTTGCCAAAGACTTTATGATTTTAAATAGTTATAAACCAAGAAATAAAAGATGACAATTATTGCATTGCAAAATCTGTTTTTTAAATGTTACTTATATGACATCTTAAAAAATAAACAGATTCTTATCTAAGTGCTGATTACATTTGCTAAGCCAGAGGCCAGAGATTCGGTTCAGCAATTGAGAGTACTTATTCTTGCATAGGACCAAGGTTCAATTCCCAGCACCCACATGGTACTCTAACACCTTTTTATTGGTCCCTGAGGGCACCTACACACATCTGGTACTCATGTACATACCCAGGCATACACTTACATATACAATAAGGCAAAGAAATAAATCCTTACAATTTTTTTTATTATTGCACCCTTCTCCATTTTTAAGTATTTCAGCTTACTCCAGTGTTCAACCATTAAATTATGGAAATACTTCTGCAACACACCAAACTAATTAGAGCACCAGACTTCTGAGTAAAAGTGAATTGCTAAGTCAGTTTTGTTTATTTAATAACACTGAAAAAAACAGGAAACCACACATGCATATGGTTTGGGGGTACACTTAAAGTACAAAGGGGAAACTGTAAAGTGGTTCTAAATAGCTGTAAAAGGGTTATACAAGTTTGGATTATTCATTTTAGATGCTATTTATACTTACTTTCATCAGTGGATGAAAAATTATATTTCTGGGATCTAGAGAGAAGTCTCAGTGGTTATGAGAACCGCCTGCTCTTTCAGAGGAACTGGGTTCAATTCCAAGCACTCAGGTGGAAGCTCACAACTGTATGTAACTCCAGTTTCAGAGGACCTGGCACTCTCATACAGACATCCGGGTAAACAAAACACCAGTGCAAATAAATTATTAAAAAATTTAATTCCCCTCCGAAATATGTATATTTGTATAGATTCTAGAACTGGATAAAAAAGAAATAATAAACAGTATGTATTTGATTCTGCTCAAAAGTGCTCATTCTCTACCATTCACTAAGAACTGTTCTAAAAAGAGAATGTGAAAACAAATGTCTCACAAATGGACCTATTATGGAGATCCTTGTATTTTTGTAGCATAGTTAATGTTATCATAAACAGTCTTTATATCTAACTAGATTGAATCTAGATGTTGAGAAGACAATGGGGAGGCCAAGATGGTGGCAACCAGCACACACCGTATCTGGTAGGCACACGATCCGAAACTCGGAAACTGGTGAGTAGAAGGACAGCTGAAGCCAGAACACAAACATTAAGGTTTCCTGGGCAAAAGGGAACAATTTGGGTCCAGGTCACATGTGGATGTCTCTAGGGACTGAAAGGGGTGAATATTCAACCCCCATGAACTTCCCTTTGCCTAAAGCACAAGCTTCAGTGACTGAGACAGGAGTAAGGGCTTCCCAGCTCTGCAACTGCTAGCCCAGCAGGAGCCTGCTTCCCTGCTGGGTGGCCAAACAGTGGACACCACTGATCTGATAGATCTCCTAAACTCTCATTTTTCCCTGCAGGTCCAAATCTCAGAGTAGAGAACAGGGGAACCTCTGCACTTTCTGATTAGGCCTGTGAGTGAGTGAATGTGCCTTCAAGAGAGCCCTTGCAGTGCCCCTGATCCAGGATCCCTCTACACTAGCAGGCAGACATCAGATCCCTCCCACCCACACCTCACTGTGTGCAACATAGGGATCCTTGGGATGGTGTTCTCAACATTGAAGACCCTGTTCTGTGGGTCTACCAGTGGAGTCCAGGCAAACAATTCCTGGAGCCCAGACATATCTGAATACCAGGAAGAGAGTACAGCTGGCCTGTAGGCCACTGAGATATTCAGGGCACCTACACATTGCTCCTCACAAACAGTGTCAGCACCCATGACCCCTCTCATGCGTAAGCTCCACATTCCAGGCATCTACATGTTCTAGCACCCTGTCTTTCATGGCACACTTTCACTCACATGCCCGTGCTTGCACACATGCACCTGCCACCTTCCTCCCTTAGCTTTAGCTGAAACATCAACATTTACTCTCTAACCAGTGGACCTCTCTCATCTTCCTGAAGAATACTCCAGACACCAGAGACAGATGGACCCAATCTGAAGTACAGACTACGGGAACAAACAGCAAAGGGTATGGACCATCATATGGCTAGAGGCAGGTGTAAGAACACATCCAAGGTACTTTATGTTATTAGTGGCTATTGTGAAGGGTGTTGTTTCCCTAATTTCCTTCTCGGCCCATTTGTCTTTGGTATACAGGAGGGCTTCTGATTTTTTTGAGTTGGTTTTGTATCCAGCCACTTTACTGAAGGTGTTTATCAGTTGAAGGAATTCTCTGGTTGAATTTTGGGGGTCACTCATGTATATTATCATATCGTCTGCAAATAGTGATACTTTGACTTCTTCCTTTCCAATTTGTATCCCCTTGATCTCCTTTAGTTGTCTTATTGCTCTAGCTAGGACTTCAAGTACTATGTTGAAGAGATATGGAGATAATGGGCAGCCTTGCCTAGTCCCTGATTTCAGTGGGATTGGTTTAAGTTTTTCTCCATTGAGTTTGATGTTAGCTATAGGCTTGCTGTATATTGCCTTTACTATGTTTAGGTATGTGCCTTGTATCCCTAATCTCTCCAAGACTTTAAACATGAATGGATGTTGGATTT
>JAQQSO010002004.1:0-14784 GCA_028658305.1 Pachyuromys duprasi
ACAATGCTGGAGAGGCTGTGGAGAAAGAGGAACCCTCCTCCATTGCTGGTGGGAATGCAAACTTGTACAACCACTCTGGAAATCAATTTGGTGCTTTCTTAGACAATTAGGAATAGTGACTCCTCAAGACCCAGCTATACCACTCTTAGGCATATATCCAAAAGATGCTCAAGTACACAACAAGGACAGGAGGAGCTCCCCCGTTGGTGGACTTGGAGGGGGCGGGGAGGAGGGAGATGAGGGAGGGATGGGAAGGGTAGGAGGGAATGAAGGGCGGGGCTATGCCTGGGATGCAAAGTACCTAACCTGTGATTGATATAAAAATTAATAAATTTATTTTAAAAAAAAGGAGTATGATCAATTCATTAAAAAAACATATTCCCACAGGGTATAAAATTATATCTCAACTCTGTGCTTTCTAGAAAAAAATAGAACTGACATGTAATAAGAACAATCAATCTTAAAAACGTTGAAAAATGAGGTATTAGAAAGCAATCTGCCATGAAACTTCTGTTAAAAGAAATCTGTGTTTGTAGACTTATTTCAGAGTGAAGAATATTTCAATAGTATAAGCACTTCTTTTTCATGAAAACATTCTCAAATTATTCAGTGATAACAAGCACAATGGTGCTAATGAGGAAAAAAATAAGGAAAGAAATAGAAAGATGGCAGATAGTCCAAATTCTACATAACAACACTGAAGGCAATGAAGAACAAATTCATACGTCTATTTTCAAGCTTCATAATTAGTGAAAAGGGGATAAATAAGTACTAAAGATATCATTTTTTGTTTTTTTGTTTTGTTTTGTTTGTTTTGTTGTTGTTTTTGTTGCTTTGAGAAAAGTATTCTCTGTGTAGCCTTAGCTGTCATGAAACTTGCTCTATACACCAGGCGGCTCACCTCAAAGTCAGATTTCCACCTGTGGGTGCTGGAATCCTTGAGTGGGGATTAAGACAAGCTCCAACTCTGCCCAGCTAAGAATAATTCTTAAATTAAGATAGAGAAAAATAATTTATTTGAATGCATATTTTATTAAATGGGCTGTGTACATGGAATGAAATAGTTGCTAGAATATGCCGATTTTGAATATATAACTGAGAAAACAGAAAATACTATCAATTCTTAGCTAACAAAAATAGTTGAGAAACACATGGAGTTACCAAAAATACTGCTGTTAGGTCATATGAATATCTGTAAATTGTAGACACTCTTTCTCAGTCTGCTAGAACTATCATCCCCTGTCCAAGGCCACTGTCAGTGTCTATGGACCCTGTCACGTACTATGGTACTTGGTACATTCCAAAATCAGGTAATAAGGTCTGGAAACTAACATGTCCTGGATAATACAGTACCAAAGAGGACAGAAAAAATTGACCCATAATACATATGTAACCTTGTAGCCAAGCTTACAAAGCTAGAATAAAGAAGGTATTCCTTCTGCTCTCCAATCAGAGCCATAGTTTCTTTCTGTTCCACTTTGAAATAACCCTCCAGACTCCAGTATATTTAACCATGAAGTTGCCCATAATTAGAAGTGAATACACATTTTACAAACAAAGTAAGAGCATCTTGATAAATGTTTTGTAATTATTGAGTCAAGAAGTAAAGGGGAGTCCCTAATATCTCTGTAGAAAAACTGAGAGTGTGCAGGGTCCATGTACCAATGGGGAATGAGTGCCTGAGAATTCTGCAATAATCAATAAGATGTTTTCTGCACACATTACTGTCCCTTCAGGCCCATGCAAAATTATGATTGCTATAACTTGGTCTTTAAATTGTGACTTAAAACTTGCAGCAATCTCCCATCTCTGGAAATCTTGATATCTTAAGGTAAACATGTTTCCTTTTTTTTAATATCTTGATTTTCAACTTTTACTGCATTCCTGTTGTACAGGATACTCACTTCTGTACAGTGTAGACTAAAGTTCAGTAGGTAGGCCAAACTCTATTCCATGGCTATTTTTTACAATGGGGCCTGTCTTCTGATCGTATTCTCTTTATAGAATTTCCTTTAAAAATCAATTCTATGTGCATTGTCAATAAATTAAACTTGCCTCTTGTTTTATATTTTCATAAACCTTCATGAAAGCTAGAAAATCATTCTGTCAATCACCATTTTGTTTTATTTTGTATTACTGTATACACTTGGATATTTATAAAAGGAAGCTGAATGAAGCAAATTGTAAGACCCTTGAAAACTATTTTGTATGTATTCTGTTTGAAATTCATTTTATGATTAGCATGAATGGGACAAATTAAATGAGAAAGTCAGCATCCTAAATGCTTGTAGGAAAGTGAAAGTTTCCTACTGAATAATTTTTTTGAAATGAAGAGTTATGACAGGTTAATAATAATATGAACATTTTTCACTAGAAGGGTGTTTTCATTACCAGTGTTTGGTACCATTTGTAGATAGTTTAATATTCAATACCCACTTGAGAATGTTTAATTTCATCCCAGAAAATCCCTAGTTTTTTTCATAAGAAATATCTTCTTTTTCTCCAAATTCTGTTATCCTATGACACAAAAAGATAAGCATTGCAGAAACTTAGTTAAATTTAGGTAAAGAAGTTCACAGAATTTGTCATTGTATTAGATAATATTTTATATTCACTTTTTTTGACCATTTTGTGTAATCAAATCACAGATATATTTAGACATCTCTCTGCACTCCTAAAAACAATAGCAACACAGCTAGAAAACAAAACAACCAATTAACCCAACAGTCAGGCAACTGGTCTTTATTTTCTTCTCCAGACACTAGGAAATGATAATATAACATGGCAGGATTTCAGAAATCACACACCATGACAATGTTCAGGAGCTCTCAATAGTCAATATTTTATAACTAAAATTTAAGATGATTAATTATAATTTTAGACTCAATTCTCTTTATTTTACTAAATTATGTAAATATAGGATATTCCTCTAATAATAGATCAAGGAAAATTTTAAATACATGTTATTTATTGACTGTGCATTATAAGCATTAAAATTTAAATTATTCAAATAATTTTCATGTCTTGGGAAATATATAACTAACATAAATTATAGAAAGCAACTCAAAAAGTTGATTTAAAAGACCACTTATTTTGATTTTCAAGTTTATGACAAAGGACTTGATATTCATCCCAGTTTGTAAAATTTATTTCTGTCTGATTGTATTTTTCTCTTTATTAAAAATATGGCATTGAGAGAATATCTTGTGTGTTGTTTGGATACATTGCCTGTCAATACAAGGCTAAAGGCCTATAATTGAAGCAGGAAATAAAAGGTGTGACATCCAACAGGCAGAAATAAGATAGTTCCAGAAACAAGTATTCATCTGTGAGATGTGATGAGGACATGCATATGGAACCATAGCAGAGGTAACCAGCAGCATGGCAGCGTGTAGATTAATGCAGAATGTAGTATAAATGTGTTGTTGTAGGTTATGAAATTTTCAGAGAAGAGCCTGGCTGTGTAGTCTAGCATTTGTAGTTATATTTGGAGTCGCATGAATTTTTATACAGGGAGCCTGGGGATGGAAGGAAAAAACACTGCAACATAATGGTACCATTCATGGAAAATTAAAAAAAAATAGAAGAAATAAGCCATGTAAAGTTGGGAAAGAGTTTTTATAAAGTTAAATAAAAACATTAACTTTAAAAAGTGGTAAAAGAGAGAGAAATAAATGAACATAGAATGCAAATATATAGTGAAATAAGATAAAAAAGTAAAATATTTTCAATGTAAATAAATGTTAAATAATCAGAGAACTTGCACAGTTAGAAATTCAGAGTTTAAATAATAAAATAAGTCTCCATAGCAAGACTTAGAGAGATTTTTTAAAATATATTTCTATATAGAAAAGTGGAAAACACTGTAAAAAAGGGCATCTGGACCCCATAAAATTTTGTTTTTACTGTCAACATATAAATAATAGTAATATGTTCAGTGATAAGTACAGATCTATATATCTTCTTAAGGAAACAGAAACAACTGAAAACAGACTTGGAGAAAAAAAAAAGAGTCTTTGAAATTTGATGCTAGATTAGACATAGAGCAGATGTTGATTAGTTCCTTGAATCAAAATAGAAAACTTTAGGAGGAATCTGTGCTGGAACTGACAATAACACAAAAATAGATGGTTCCAGTTGAGAGAAATCCACAAAGGCTTGAGAAATTAGAATAGCAGCTCACAGAGTTATAATATAGTAAAACCCACGTTGTAGTTATTGATGCTATCCTACACCAATGTCATACAATGAATTATGTCTTTCATTTCATAAAATTTGGATATGTACACATGTTGATGAGTCAAATAGTTGATGCATATTCAGATTTCCAATGCACCTCAGCCTTGAATTTTATAAAAGATGGTTCTCAGATTGCACAATTGTTAGAAGTTATAACAATTATGGAAACAGCTGTACAAATTGAGACTCACGGTGCTCCAGCAAATGTCTCTAGTAAAATAAAATTTTGTTCTTTTCTTTCTTTCTTTCTTTTTTTTTTTTTGCACAGTATGGCATGAAATCTGCTACAGATATATCTTGCAGTCCGGTAGGACAAGCAATTATGGAAATATCTGACAGAGATTTAAAAGGGATACTCATAGAGCAGAAGAACAGAGGGGATAAAGACTATCCCAGGGCTAATAAAAATGGAGCTTTGTTGGCTTTGAACTTTTTACAAGTCAATGAGACAAGTAGCACAATTGTTAAAAGTAGCAAATATTAGAAAGGCTACTGATCTGCATGTAAAGGTCCTAATTCCAAACTAGACCAAAGGAGCTTTGTTGCATTGGAAAGGAGATTTTATATTTGTTCCAACAGGAAAAGAAACTCTATGGATTCCATCTAAACTGATAAAAACCAGATTTGACAGAGGCAGACCACCTGAAGATCTTGATGCAGACAGGAAGAAGGAAATAAAAAATCAAATCAATACAGGTAATGTGTATTTTGGTCCCTCTATGTGGAATAGCAATTTAAATGGGTGAGACACAAATGTCTATGTATAGCCAATAAATCATGTTAGCTACAAAATTGCCAGAACTTATCATGCTGACAGAACCAGGAAAGTATACACAGATGGTGGGCTTGGGCAGGAAGCCTAGGGCTGTGGCAGTGCCAGGTAGGAGCTTGGGTTACTCTCCTGGTGTTAGCCTGGTGGTTTGAATATAGAACTTCATGTATCCCCGTGGATTCTCCTCTCACCTGAGAAACACATGCTGGTGTTTTGGGGTCCACAGTAAGGCCTGCAGGTCACCCTTTCCTCACCGCTGAGCTACTGTTCATATAACCTGTGTGGTTAGCTCCTCAATCTTGGATCTATCTCCAGACATATTTCGTAACATTTCTATTGTTTTTTATAAAATTGTTAAAGACAATAGCATCAAGTTATAGGATTGAAATTCAGGTAAATGAAATTTTAAAACATTGAAAAAACATTTATCACATGTATGCATTTAAAAAAATTGTTACTCTAACTGGACTGATAGATGTACAGAATAACCAGAACTCTCTGGAATTATAAAACAAAGATATATACTACACTCAATAAAGAAATTTGAAGTGTGTAATCTTTAATGTAATAAAAATTCAAAGTATCTATTATTCTTTGGATAAATATTCCAAATGGAAACATTTGTCTTTTGTAGAGTTGAAAATGCATAACACAATAAACTGGATTATGGAAGTGCATTTGAACGCACTTCCATAATCGTGCATTATCGTAGAGAGTTAAACAATCATCTACTATAGTAAATTGGGTAGATTTAAATTGTTATATTGTTGACATTCTCCATATAAAGATATGAAGAAAAACAACTAAACACAACAAATGATGATCTGTCCATAAGCTGTTCCTTAATAAATACTGGATAAATTACTATA
Organism: Pachyuromys duprasi; assembly: GCA_028658305.1. NCBI lineage: Eukaryota > Metazoa > Chordata > Mammalia > Rodentia > Muridae > Pachyuromys > Pachyuromys duprasi. The sequence goes on from JAQQSO010002004.1 coordinate 5,881, forward strand.
CATTGTAAGATAAGCTGGAGGTAATAACTGTGCATCAGTTTATCTTGACATCACCAGCAGAGTAATATCTGCTATGTTATTTTGCTCTGAAAGTTAAAGTGATAGACCAGTAACTCTTGCAGTTAGGAAGGCAACACTTTACATAGATGTCAGTGTGAAGCTCAATCACCTTATGGAGAAAAAACAACCAGAATTGCATTGTTATGAAACCAATTTTCCCCAAAAGAAACCTATCAAATTCCTATGTCACTAAGCTAAATAAAACTACCAATAGAGCTGAACCCCTGCTGAAGTCAAGCTACATCTTTCTATTAATATTTCATTTTTACCACTCACTGAAAAATTTCAAGGTAATAGTTGATCTAATAGATATTTTTAATCACAAAGGAATATTTATGTTTTAAATTTTTATTTACAAATTTTACTTTTCAAAGAGTTTGGAAAATTGAAATTTTGATGCAAACATTTAAAAAGTCTTTAAAAGTTATATATATATATATATATATATATATATATATATATATATATGGAGAGAGAGATATGAGTTAAGAAAAAGTGGAGTGCTTCCTATATTAATCATCTTTACAGCATGCAATTTTCAATTTTCTATTTGTTCAGACAGATGAATGTCTGCCACATTAGGTCAAAGAATTTATAGACAGTGGACAAAAGAAAAGAAAAAGTCAGAATGTGAGAATATGCTTTTCCCCACTGGACTTGATACAGTATCAAGTTGGAAAACATATTATTTTCTAGACAATTTTTGGAAAAATAATTCCGTATACACAAAAAGATTAGACTATAATATTAAAGACACTTTTTTCAGGAATTTACCAGGAAAAACATATAATTGCTGAACTACATCTAGGGCTCTCAGCTTTATGTAACCACCCACATTGTCTCCTTGTGACATTAATATGACCCATTACAGATATTTCATTTGTACTTTAATGAATCATCCTAGTGGGAGCTTGTATATTTTAATAGGTCAAACTATATAATGTGCTACATATCACAGTGTGTGATAAATTTTCTGAAGAAATAGATGCAAGTTCTAAAAGCTATAATTGTTTAGATAAAGTTTAGAATAAAATTGATTATCATTCATTGTATGCCAGGCTTCTGATCAATAAATATGACATTAGTGTTGATGTGTTTTTATATTTTTACTTTACATATCTTTAAAAAGATTATCTTTTACATGAGCCGTGATTCATTTGCACTCTTGTTTATTTATTTTTTGCTCTAACTCTGATAAATCAAGATGAGTTAGTCTTTGCCAACATCATTCAGTGCACAAAATAAAACTCAGCTTGTATTTACAACAGTATAAAATAAAAATAAAAATATATTAGAAAAAATACATAGACACACAAACATGCCTATAAGCTTTACAAAGAAAACTATTGTTAACTTCAGTGTTTATATTAATAGTACACAAATTAGTATAGTTAAAGAGTTCTATAATTTTGAAGATTGGACCAAATGGGGATATCTTTACACATACAATTTATTTCGTTTTATTATTTTAGACAAAACAGGCAATTGCGTAAACAGCTTGAATGTGTATACTGACTGACAGATTATGACCCAGACCTTTCTGCTCTTTCAGTGTCCACAAAGATTATGCATCTTCATTTGCACTTCACAATACAGTAGAGATCTAATATGAAACATGACATATTAGAAAGTCCTGTATCAGCACCTGGTGAGAGAGTTGTTGGAGACATATTTTTTTCAAAGAATTAATTTATTAGAAACAGCATAAGATGCTATACTCTGTTTAAGGCAGTGGATAATATAAGGTTCACAGATTGTCTCTTGTCTTCCTTAAATTTATTTTCTCATTTTATTAACATATTATGAGTTATAGTTTCCAAAATGAAGCAGCTCTATCTTTTTTATGTGCATCTATTCCATGGAAGCCCAGCTTTAATTGATCTATCATTCATTCAACACATAATGAATATCTATAAACATCAGCTATGCAGTCCAAAGCAATGAACTAGACACACGTGTTTCCTCCCACATTGCATTTTAAAACACACACTAAATATTTTAGAAGAAAAATGGGGGATGAGCTTTGAACACACTGGAGACAATTTTACAGACAGAACACCAGGAGATCAGGCTCTAAAATCAACAATCAATAAATGAGAACTCATGAAACTGAAAAGCTTCTCTAAAGCAAAGGACACTGTCAACAGAACAAAGCAACAGCCTACAGACTGGGAAAAGATTTTTACCAACCCTATATCTGACAGAGGGCTAATATTCAGAATATATAAAAATCTCAAGAAATTAAACACCAAAAAAATAAATAATCCAATTTAAAAATGGGATACAGAGTTAAACAGAATTCTCAGAAGAGGAATCTCTATTGGCAGAGAAACATTTAAAGAAATGTTCAACATCCTTAGTCATCAGGGAAATGCAAATCAAAATGACTCTGAGATTCTGTCCCTCAGCCATCAGAATGGCTAAAATAAAAATCTCAAGTGACAACACATGCTGTAGAGGATGTGGAAAGCAAACCATCTGCCATTGCTGGTAAGAATGGTAACTTGTACAGCCACTTTGGAAATTAATCTAGAGCTTGCTCAGAAAATTTGGAATAATGGTTTATCAAGACCCAGCCATATCACTCCTGGGCATATATATATATATATATATATATATATATATATATATATATATATATCCAAATGATGATCAACCATACAAGGACATTTGCTCAGACATGTTCATAGTAGCTTTAGAATCTGGATACAATCTAGATGTCCCTGAAACAAAGGATTGGTATAGAAATTGTGGTATGGTACATTTACACAATGAAATATTACTCAGCTACTAAAAACAAGGAAGTCAAGAAATTTGTAGGCAAATGGATAGAACTAGAAAAGATTGTCCTAAGTGAGGTGAGCCAAAGGCAGAAACACACTCATGGTATAAACTCACTTATAAGCAGATATTACTCATATAAAATAAGATAAACTATACTAAAATCTATAGACCTAAAGAAGTTAAAGCACAAGGAGGACATGAGGAAATACATTTAATTCTCATTCAGAAAGGTAAACAGGATAGACACTGTAAGCAGTAGAAAAGAGGTAATAGGGCAGAAGCCTATGATGTTCTTTAAAGACTCCACCCATCTCAAGAACAAAGCAGATGCAGAGACTCACAGCCAAACCTTAGATGGTGCTCAAGGAGTCTTATAGAAGAAGGGTGAGATAGAAAAAACCAGTGTGGTTGGGACAGAAAGGAGATCAACAAGAAGACTAACAAAGCCAATAAAATAAAATAAAAATAAAGCTGAGACCGGGGATTGGGGGGGCTGTACAGACTGATGCATCAACCAAGGCCCATACATGGAGATAACCTAGAACCTCTGCTCAGATGTAACCCATACGCAGTTCAGTCTCCATGTGGGTTCTCTAGTAAGGAGAGCAGGGGCTGTCTCTGATAGGAACTTGGTTGCCTCATGGGGTGACCTAGTCACTCCACAGAGGAAGAGAATACAGGCAATCTTGATAAGACCAGATATGCTAGGGTCAGAGAGTGGGGGAAGAGGACTTCCCACATCAGTGGACTAGGGGAGAGGGATGGGGGAAGAGGGAGGGAGGGTGTAACCAGGAGGAGATGAGGAAGGCTGCAACAAGAATACAAGGTGAATAAATTATAAATATAATAATAAGGATGATGATAATAATATAAAAATTAAATGAATTATTATATTTACTCATTGTAACCATATAATAATTGTATGACTCTCATTTTAGTACATACAAAACATCTTACTAAACTTGTGACCTGCAGAAAATCCCAATTCGACAATAATTATAAAATATATATTGTAACAGGAGATGAAAAAAGCCCTATTAAACTCTACATAACTGTAACTATACTAAAAGGTAAAAGTAACTTCAATAAAGATGATCAATCCTCCATTATAATACATTAGAATTAGGTATTTCATGTGAGGCAATTTTCTACTTTGTGTTCTCTTAATCAAATAGTAATGTGAACTATTGAACTGATGTGCCCTTTGATTTCTTGTAGTCATTATTCCAAAGGTGTATTATTAAACACTAATTAGTCCCAACATGTTTTGCATTTTTAGGGATGCTTGGTAGTGACTTTTCAGACATTCCTACACTGTACATCATTACTTTCCAAACTGTGCTTGAGTATAACACCTGCTTCTTTAGAGTTTCTTCTTTTCATATGTAGTTGAGAGGGCAGAGATTCTTGGAACCACTTAACATGGAAGAATTATATATAAATGTTGAATAAAATCAATATAATCTTTTTGTGAAGAAAAGATGAATATTTATCAATACTCTTTGTACTACATAGGTCACTATTTATGGGAAACAATACGTTTTCTACATTTCAAAAGAACCAGTATTTTAACTTACTGCACTGTCTATTGAGAATTATGAAACTATTCAGAAAATGCTTGTTGATTTCATGGATGCCATCATACTTGGAGCACTGTACATATTCTCAAATAATAAAGTTAATATTGCTGTTGAAGCTATATGAATAACCTCCTGTTTAGCTATAATTATCTTATAAAAATATTGATTGCCCTAAAATGCTCAATCCTGATACAGAAAGGCAAAAATGATGGACATCAGAAGAAGGAGAAAACATGGAATAAGGTAGGAGCCTGCCACAGAGGGCCTCTGAAAGCTTCTGTCTTGCAGACTATCAAAGCAGATGCTGAGACTTACAGCCAGCCATTGGGCAAAGCACAGGGAATCTTATGAAAGAAGTGGGAAATAGTAAGATCTGGAGAGGACAGAAGCTCCACAAGGAGAGCAACAGAACCAAAAAATCTGAGCACAGGGGTCTTTTCTGAGACTGATATTCCAACCAAGGACCATGCATGGAAATAAACTAGAACCCCTGCACAGATGTAGCCCATGGCAGTTCAGGGTCCAAGTGAGTTCCATAGTAATGGGAACAGGGACTGCCTCTGACATGAACTGATTGGCCTGCTCTTTGATCACCTCCCCCAGAGGAGGGTGCAACGTTACCAAAGCACAGAGGAAGACAATGCAGCCACTCCTGATGAGAGCTGATAGACTAGGATCAGAAGGAAGGAAAGGAAGACCTCCCCTATCTGTGGACTTGGGGAGGAGCATGAAGGGAGAATGGGAATGAAGGGACCGTTTGGGAGGAGAGAAGGGAGGACTCTACAGGGATACACAAAGTGAATAAAGTGTAATTAATGAAAAATTAAAAATAAAAAGTATTTATTTCCATAATAAAGGAGATAATTTACTGGTACTTCCCACTCATGTCATTAAATGTAAGTATAATGTAATATTATGTATTTCATTACATCTAGTGCTTGCTTAGAGCTTATAAAATTAACAGGGATCATGAAAAATAATAAAAATCCAAATGGAATTAATTTTTTAAATAATTTTTATATTTTTATATTAATCACAGGTTATTTACTCTGTATCCCAGCCATAGCCCCTCTCTCATTCCCTCCCAACCCCTCCCTCCCTCATCTCCTCCTTGCCCCACTCTAAGTCTGCTAATAGAGGAGGTCCCCCTCCCCTTCCATCTGACCCTAGCTTATCAGCTATCTTCAGGACTGGCTGCAATGTCCTCTTCTGTGGCCTAGCAAGGCTGCTCCTCCCTGAGGGGCAGGGGGAGGTCAAAGAGCCAGCCATTGAGTTCATGTCAGAAATAGTTCTTCTTCCCCTTACTAGGGAACCCACTTGGATACTGAGCTACCAAGGGCTACATCTGAGGAGGGGTGCTATTTAATATGATCGAATTGGCTTTAGCTCTAAAGTATACAGAAATAGCTACTTCATATATGGCTAACTCAAACTGAAAAAAAGATAATATGTTTATTCATAGTTGTAACTGGACATGATGTATGTATAATGAGATGATTTTGAATTTTAAGTTCTTTTATCTAGGCATCCACCACGTTCATTTGTTCTCCTTCATATATGAATCTTTACATAGTGATAACCTTCCAGTTTAATAGTATTGGCATCATTGTGAAATATTAGTAGATTCTGTGTATTTGATAGAAACATGAAGTCACTATAATCTCAGAAAATAATCATAAATTGTGTTTATAAAAGTGAAAAATAACTTCTTTGTTTCTGGGAATTGTAATATGGTTATCCTCTACTATAGGTCTAATCCACTTAGAAGGGAATACATACCATGAGCTTCTTTCTGGCTCTAGGCTACCTCACTCAGGATGAGCTTTTATATTTCCATTTATTTGCCTTAAATTTCATGATTTCTTTGTTTTTAGCACCTGCATAGTATCCCATTGTGAAAATGTACCACAATTTCTGTATCATTCTTCACTTGAGGGACATCTAGGTTGTTTCAATTTTCTGGTATTATGAGTAAAGATGCTATGAACATAGTTAAATAAATGTCTTTATTGTATGGTGGAGCATATTTTGGATATATAGCCAGGAGTGGTATAGCTGGGTCTTGAGATAGAATTATTCCCACTTTTCTGAGAAAGCGCCAGATTGATTTCCAGAGAAGTTGATTTCCAGTACAAGTTTGAACTCCCACCAGCAATGGTGGCATGTTCCCCTTTTTCCACATCCTCTCCAGCATGGGGAAGGTGCCAGAATGTCACTAGATGAGTAAATAAAATAGACAGCAGAAGTGGATGATGAGAGGGAACTGGGTAGAAGATGGAATAGGGAAGGTGAGGTAGTAAATATAATGAGTGTGGAGATTTATAATATTGTTTATTATACGCCCTATAATTATTGCAGTGGTATTATTTAACCTGTTATCACAAATAATAAGACACAGACACCTGTCATATTATAAAATTGATTTATTTACATTGGGCCAGGCAAATATTTATACCTATTCTATCTCAAAAACCTCACCATTCACCTCCCAGGCCCCATCCAATTCCATCAACCTTAATCATTCTCATCTGATCTACCTTCGATACTTAATCCCAGTATACTTGGAATTTTTCATCTTCGTGTTTTTTCCATCCACACCATCCTTGGAGTCCTTCCTCCCAACCCACATGGTTTCTTCGTTATACTAATCCATTGTGGTGTCTTCTCACCTCCTTTCTTCCTGTCAGTCTGTCCAGTCTTCTCATTCTGGTGGTTCTCCTGTCATCAAAATCCAGGGAACTTTAGCCACACCTACCCATTCTGCCTTGCTCACGTATAGGATGTTTAATCAACCAATCAGGTATGTTTTAGGCAGGTTTGCACAACAAGAATAGTTATCTCCAGGGAGTAACCAGATCTTGAGGACCAACATCAGAACAAGCCCCAACAGGAAGGAAACAAAGGTGGGAATCAGATCGGGAGAGAACTGGGATTGGAAGTGAGAGGGCTGGGAACAAGAAGGCAAACTGAGGGTGGAACATCTCTTTTTCAAGCTGGAGGCCTGTGACAGGGTAGATTCCTGAGAGGATATGGAAGTGACTCCAGCTGAGACTCCTAACAGGGGTGGACATGAAGACTGCAGTGACTACTTCCTAATCAGGCAGGACTAGTGGAACGAGGGAAACAACAAGCCACTGACAAAACCTGTGATCTAAAAATTACCCTGCCTGCAAGAAGTGCAGGGTGAATGAGGGAACGAAGTTTGAAGGTATGTCCAAACAATAATAGGCCCAACCTGAGACCCATTCGATGGCAGAGAGCCAGCCCCTGACATTATTAATGATGCTCTGCTTGAATGAAGGCAGAAACAGAGCTTGATTGTCTTCTGGGAAGCTCCATACAGCAGTGCATCCCGACAGATGCTGTGACTTGCAGCCAAGCATGAGGTGGAGCTTTGGTGGTCCTGTGGAAATATGTAAGGGCAGAGAGGGGACAGGAACCTCTCAAGGACACCAACAGAAACAACAACCCAAGTCTCATGGGGGCTTACAGAGACTGAGACATCACCTAAGGAGCATGCCTGATCTGAACCTAGGGTCCCTGTGCATATGTGGCCAATGGGTGCTTTGGTCTTCCTAAGGTACAGTTAAAGGCGGGCCTGGGTACTCTTTCTAAAATGGACTCTATTGCCTACTTTTGGATCACTTCCCCCTGGCATCACTGCCTTGCCTGGACTAGGAGGATGAGGCTGTGCTGGGGAGGGTTGATTCAGGGGGAGGGGGATTCCCATGTTTGGGGGTGGGGTAAGGGAGAGGAGAAAGGGTCAGGAGCAGAAGGGGGACTGAGAGAAGAGTAAGGAGGGGGGACATTGGGATGTAAAGTAAATAAAGTGAAATTAAAAAAAATCTTCAAACCCTGCAAAATAAAAAGCAAAAGATAAAATGAGCTTATTTTTCTCCTAAGGGAAATATTTAATTGAATATGAAAATATGAGAATAAGATGGATTTTCTTCCTAACTTCACACCACTAAAATGTCAAAGCACACTATTTCATAGCTTTTCCCTTTTGTTCATTATGCTGAACTCTAGCTTATATTGACTACAAAATCATGTAAATTTTCTTTAAATATATCATCTATAGATATTCTTGAAACTGTTTCTTTCCTTTGACCACTTGTATAGTCTACTTGATTATTCTCATTTCAGAAATATTATGAGGGGGAGATCCAAGATGGCTGCCACTAGAGAACACTGTGCCTGAGGAGTAGGAGAGCAGAAAAAACGCAGCTACCAGGAGACTGAACTCTGGGACCTAAAACGCCAGCATTGTGAGTGCCAGGTGAGCGGAACTCCTACAGTGAGAAAATCAAGTGGGAAAACCCTAGGGACACCCAGTTATTACCTGGAGAAATTTCCCGGTGACCAGCAGCGCACAGCTCTGATCTAGAGGAGCAGCTGCACTGGGTGCCCGCACCCGACATTATAGACTGGATCGCACAGTCTCGCGGGCAGTCTCAGGGGGAACCAGGTGCCCTTTTCA
>JAQQSO010002005.1:0-14783 GCA_028658305.1 Pachyuromys duprasi
GTAAAGAACTTTCAGGCATAGAAAAAAAGCAAGAAAGCCTGAGTGCACACATTTGTACAGACATGAATGTACACGCAATCAGCAATGGGTCTGAACCACAGGCTGGGGCTGGAGACATGGCTCAGCAGTTAAGGGTCCTCACTGCTCTTGCAGAGGACCTGGATTCCTTTCTCAGCACCCGTATGGTGGCTCCCAACCGACTGTAACCACCTCCAGTCCCAGGGGAACTGATACTTTCTACTCTCTTTCATGGTTTCTTGTCTCTGGAGCCAGCAGAAGGCCAGGGATCTGTTTCATTAGGGGTGATGAGTACATTTCTTGATATAAGAAGGAGGCTGCGACTCATGCTGGAGAGGATGTAGAGAAAGGAGAACACTCCTCCATTGCTGGTGGAAGTGCAGTCTTGTACAACCACTTTGGAGATCAATCTGGCAGTTTCTTAGAAATTAGGAATAGTTTTACCTCAAGACAAATATATACCATTCCTAAGTATATACCCCAAAATACTCCACCATACCACAAGACACTTGCTTAACTATGTTCATAGCAACTTTATTCATAATAGCGAGAAACTGGAAACAGCCTAGATGTCCCTCAAACAAAGATTAGATAAAAGAAAATGTGTTATATTTACACAATGGATTACTATTCAGCTATTAAAAAGAAGGGCATCATGACATTTGTAGAAAATGGGTAAAACTAGAAAATATCTTGAGTGAGGTAACCCAGACCCAGAAAGACACACATGGTATGTACTGACTTATAAGTGGATATTAGCCATAAAGTGCAGGATAACCATGCTACAATCCACAGAAGCCACATAACAAGGAGGTCTAAAGGGAAGATACTTGAATCTCACTCAGAACAGGGAATAAAATTGAAGGAGAGAACTGGGTGAGAGAGGAAGTGGGAAGGGAAAGGTAGTAGGGATCAGATGCAGGAAAAGCAGGGGAGTGGGAGGATAGGACTGAGAGAGAATGAAGATTGGTGGTGGGTATCTCTGGGAAGGGAGTCTATGGGGTGAACCTAGCTGAGACTTCTAGCAGTTTGGGGCGCAGGGATATGGACCCTGAAGTTGCCAGCTCCTGTAGCAGGTGTGACTTCCAGTGGAGGGAGAGAGACACCAACCAACCCATAAAACCTCCTACCCCAAATTTATCTTGCCTACAAGAAGTGTAGGGATAAAGATGGAGCCAAACTCTAGAAGAGTGAAAACGGTGTGTGGGGGTGTGGATTGAGGGAGCTGGAGGGGTCAGGGACACCACAAGAAGACCTACAGGGTAAACTAACCTGGGCCCATGAGGGCTCACAGAGACTGAACCACCAACCAAAGAGCATGCATGGGCTGGACCTAGACCCTCCTCCACAGCTAGACGTGCAGCTTGAGCCTCATGTGGGTCCCCTTCAATGGGAACACCAGCTGTCTCTGACTCTACTGCCTACATTTTCTCCTAGCAAGGGTGCTTTGTCTTAGGTTGAGTTTTGTCAGACTATTTTATTACAGCAACAGAAATGAAGTCAGACCAGTGAGAAATTGTTTGATCTCCTGGTTTCTGAGTGTTTGGGTTGAGCACCGTGGCAGTGGGAGCTTGTGGTGGAAGAGGCTTTCTATCTCCTGAAGGCGGGAATCACACCATGTGAAGAGGAATGAAATCCTCAGAGCTTGTGGTGGAAGAGGCTTTCTATCTCCTGAAGGCGAGAATCACACCATGTGAAGAGGAATGAAATCCTCAGAGCTTGTGGTAGAAGAGGCTTTCTATCTCCTGAAGGCAGGAATCACACCATGTGAAGAGGAACGAAGTCCTCAGAGACACATTCTAGTAACTTACTTCTTTTAACTTCTACTAAAACTTCCAGAATCTTCTCAAATAGTGTCAGCACGGAGGGATCAAGGACATACCGCATGATCCTGTGGGAGATACTGCATATTCAAACCCCCTGAATCCCAAAGATCCATAAGTATCTCATAATAAAGAATGCATCCAAGAGTCTTTATAGTTGTAACTGTTGGAGCATTCTTCAAAATCTGTAGTGTAAAAGTCATTGTGAGACTCAAGGAAAATCCTTAGCATTGCGTATCTATAAAAGCAGAACAGAAAGTGGCATGCTGCCAAGATAAAGCAGTAAATACATTTTGGAGACATCCTCATTCCCAAAGGGTCATATGAAAGAAACATGGGATCAAAGCAAAATTGAAACCCAGATGGAAAATTATTAAATCTTAAGTCTGCAGCCAGCTCTTGGGTCACACAGTCCCAGGGTAAGCAATGCATCATCAGCTTTGTCCTCAAAGCTCTGCTCTCAGAAGCTACGCAGGAATCCCAAGCTGGTCATTTTCTGGCTTCCTGGGACTTTCTTTGAAATCTGGGCACAAGTCTCCATTTCTAGGTAACTTGGATTCTGCATGCCTGCAAAACCCTCATTGCACGGTAGTTCATGATCCTTCCAAAAAGGACTACATACGGCCCTCCTCGGCAGTGGTGGCCTCTGAGTACCTGGGTTACTGAGAGAAATAGGCCTGGAGAAACCAACTTCTGAGGCAGGTCTATCCAAGAGAAGAAAATTCTTTCAATTTACTCTTTTGTGCCCTTGAGCTTGAAGTAAGTGGGGCCTCAACAGTTCTTGCAACACCAAGGCATATTTCCTCTTGTCTCAGTTAAAACTAGTTGGCTTCTTTTCAATAGCTATGATTTCTTCAGAAACTAAGACTTTCTTTTTTTGAAAGAAATATAAAAGTATTTGTTGACTATTCGCCATTATTTTCAATAAAGTAAATATACAGTTGGATAACATTCTAATACTACAAAGTTACTTTTCTGGCTCATTAAACCAAATACTGAAATGAGTCAGAGTAAAGTCAGGATGTCATTAACTGATATTGGCAAATTTTGTTCACTATGTCAGCAGATCTTAAACTGCCAATGTCTCTAACTATGATTCCATTTCCACAACAAACAGATTCCATGAATCATAACCTTTTAGTATAGATTTTAACTTTCTACAAGGGAATGGCTCACCAAAGAAACCTTTACATGCCTTGACTGATCTAGAATTCATTCTGTAGACCAAGCTGGCCTCAAGATCAGAGATCCATCTGCCTCCAGAGTGCTGGGGTTAACAGTGCGTGCGCCGCTCTCAGCCTAAGTCTTGTCATTAAAGCATGCTACTAATTTGTCTAATTCCGTGTTCTGAAGGGGGAGTTGGTATGGACAAAATTTTGTAAATTAACTACTGTATTTATGTTATAATACATAAATTCTGAAGTGGTTGCTTTTTAACTATTCAATAAAAACTGCCCAGTAAATTTCAGAATCTGCTTAATTTGAAAGATTATGGTTTCAGGAAAATGTTCACAATGATGGAATATCATCAACTTGTGTTTTCATCTTTAGTTCTTTTGGGTATTAAAAAACAAGACATAAAAACAGTTACATAAGTGTTTTATGCGTACATATTCATACAAACAAACAAACAAAAAACCCAGAACAGTCCTTCTGTGTCCTAGTTAAAAAGTTCTGATCAGGTAATGACTGTGAAAAATCTCTCCAACATTTAGGAAAAGCTGTTCTTCAAAACTGAGGAAATACAGCGTGGTGCCAAATAGTCTATTGTTAAAGGAACAGCTACAGAAAGCTCTTATTTGCTCAATGGAATCAGTGCCCTTTTTTTTTTTAAGATCTATTTATTTATTTATTTATTTATTTATTTATTTATTTATTATGTATGCAATGTTTTGTCTGCATGTACACCTTCACACCAGAAGAGGGCACCAGATCTCATTATAGATGGTTGTGAGCCACCATGTGGTTGCTAGGAATTGAACTCAGAACCTCTGGAAGAGCAGACAGTGCCTTTTGATACAGAAGAAAACCCAAAAATATCCCAACTACTGTCAATAGTTTCAAAACCAGCATATCAAACTCAATTTTTATTAGAACACTGTCTTTTTTTTCACACTACTAATTGAAAACTCAAGATCCAGATTATACATATAAATATATAAATTGCAATATATCATATATGATACATATCATATATAATATATGAAAGTGGATATTAGCCATAAAGTGCAGGATAACCATGCTGCAATCCACAGAAGCCACATAACAAGGAGGTCTAAAGGGAAAATACTTGAATCAGAACAGGAAATAAAATTGACATCTGCTGTATATATATGTGATATATATCACATATATAATATATATGTGCAAACAATTATTGAGCTTCATCTTCAGGACAAGAATGCCAAGTCAGCCTCTTCTCATAAAAGACGATGACAATCTGAGGACTCTACATATTCACCAAGGCAGCCTCATTCGAGTCCTTCCATTTTATGAGAAACATTAATTCTCCGCTGTTGTCTGTGGCACTGATTATTCATTCAGGATCAAGACCTCTGGCAAAGGTCCTTTGACAGTAACATCTTTTCTTCTTTGATTTGCTATCATCAGATTCACTGTCAGATAAAGATTTCCTTTCTGTGCCATCCTTTTCTTTACCAGCTTTTTGATGATCAAGAAATGCTTCAATTAATTCTGGACAATCTAAATTTTCTTCTGGTTCCCATGTATTATCAGCATCTGTGAGCCCTTTCTACTTCAGGAAATACTCTACCTTCCCATTCACTACATGACAGTCCTGCACTTTGTCTACCACAAATTCTTCAGAGGCTCTGCCTCTTCAACCTTTTCACCCTTTCCATTATTTATCTTTCCCATTTTTTGCAATGTAGTTTTATTGGAGGCCATTTTTTTAATTGAAGATTTGAAGAATTCACAATTCAGATGCGCAGGACCGTGGATCCTGCAGAGTCTCTCAGCTGTGTGCTTCAGCTCAGCCACATTCGAGGAGACGGTGAAACTATGACTTTATAAGACGCAACTTTCACGAACTTCTATAACTAAACTACATTTTTCCAAGTCTTTCTTCTCTGCTTTTTGCTCTTCAGTCTCTTTGTGAACTTGACTAAAAGCAGCCAGCAATAACCATGCTATAGCCTCAATGCTGGGCTGTCTTGAAATGTTCTCTACTAGATTTAGTCTGCCTTTCCCAAAGGCCAGGGCCATGAGTAAAGTGCAAACAAGTTCTCTCTCACAGTGTAACACATATTACCTCAAACCTAACTACTACTGATACCATGAGTACAGTCTTTGCTGTTGGTCTTACCATATACAGTCTCACAAGAACACGCATTGTGCTTTGTTCATAGAATTCTAGGGCTTCTCTAGCCATCGCCTTCAAACTTGTCCATATTTCTCCCACAAACTAGGTCCAAAGACTTCTGAACCATATCGTCAGGTAGTCACAGCAAAAATCCTACTTCTCTGCTATCACTTAAAACATCTTACTTTAAATTGTCTATATATGTGTGAGCACTTTTACCCCATGGAGTGCTTGTGGAGGTCCAAGAACAACTTGTAGAATTTCACTCCTTACACCATATGGGCCTCAGTGACCCAACTCAGTTTGTCAACCTTGGCAGAAGAGACCCTCATCTGTTGATCCATCCCACTAGCCCTGGTCTACACAACCTAAAGGAAGGTAAGGTACATCCAGCTCCGAGTTTCAGAGTTTTCAGTCCATCATGGAAGCAGGCAGGGCAAAGTGGTCTAGTTGCCCTGTGAAGGAAGTATGTTGAGAGCATCACTCTTGGCTTCTTAAAAACTATTTTATCTCCCCTTGGAATCTCAGGTTGAGAGACAAAAATCATCTTCTTTCATGGTGTTCTCCTGACCTTAGTTAATCCTCTTTGGAACCCTTTGAGGAATACCCATACTCATGTTTTACTAAAGTCCTAGGCCCTTTTCCATTTAATCCAGTCTGCAGTCAGGGTTCACAGTCATTCTGAGCCTACCTGATGGGTTGTGAGAATATCTTTAGAAGTGACTTGTAGGGTCCTTGCCCAGTGCCAAGTGCCTGTATGGAGTTATATTCCAGCCCATCACGGGGGACCTCTATGGCTCAAGGAACAGAAGTTCCCCCCTCAAGTATCTGCTGAATACTAAGAAAAATTATAGAAAGTTCTGGCTTCTTGTGGCTCACAGAAAAGTTGTGCTTATGGTCCATACTTGTAGACTTCCTGAGTAATCTTGGTACCCTGTAGGCTAAGCCAGGATTGAAACCTCAGAGCCAGCTCTCAAGCCTCAATTCCTCCCAGGACGGTTAAGTCAAAGCCAGCATGACATGGATATGCCCTCAAGTGATGCAGAAAATGAATAATTGTCTGACCCCACTTCCCCATAGAGGAGCCAGGTCATCTGAAGCCAGCATGACATGGATATGATGAGGCTGGCTCTCAAGTGATGCAGAAAATGAATAATTGTCTGATTCCACTTTTTCATGGATGAACCAAGCAGTCTGAAGCCAGCATGGCACAGATATGAGGTTGGCTCTCCACAGGTACAGATAACTATGTAATAGAGACTCACTTCCCTGTAGAAGGACCAAGTCAGCTGAAGACAGCTCGTCACAGATCCGAGTCTGGCTCTCATGGAAAATGCCACACAGTTGTTTGGGGCAAGAACTTCCACAGTGTAAAGAGCATGTCTTTTGCTAATGGTTGAAAGGTCAGTTGCTACAGCTTTAAAGACACACCCTGTTGCCTGTCATGGCTCCTTCTTCATCAGGGCTGGAGTTAACAGAGTTCCTGCCTATGATGGTGCAGGTGAACTCCTGCATCTCCATCTCCCTGACATCCACATCAACCTAACTGTTCCTGTCCTGGCACATCTTTCCTCTGACACACAGCCTCCATATAGGGCACTGCTTGCCTCACAAGCTTAACCCATAGCCTAAATCTCAGCTCTCTGGGCTTGAATCTAGGTATTGGGTCAGCTTTCGTGATCTCATGCAAGACCTGCCTCTTTCCTATCTCTAGTTAAGGATTCCCTGGGTGGGCTTCTCCTCTGGAGTTCTTAGACATCCTCTAAAGTTATCTATACTGTGAATATATGGTGTTGTACATAACATAAACAACACTTTCTGTGTTTTATTGTACAAATCACTAGGAAGTCTAGAACTTCAACAGCAAGAACTAAAGGTCTTCTGTGTATCCCTCATTATGTAACAGGCAGCCTTCCCATAAGCATTTTGGCTTACAGTGAATCACTTGTGGATGGTAACAATTCAGGTTTCACAAAATCAGAAGAAAGGAGAAAGGTTTTAAAAGGTGGGGCAATTCAGACCCCTGGGAATGGGTAAGGTGGGGTGAGTCTGTAGGAGAGTGGGGACCTCAGCCATGCTCAGTACTTAGATGCCTCTTCAGAATCAGGTCATGGACCCTGCTGTGGAAGGCTTAGGAGATCTACATGGTCTTGGAAGGGTCAAGGGGAGTAGGATCTTCTGGGTTCTAATCAATGGTGAATCTTAAGTTTTGTTAGCTTCTTGGGTGGTTCATCACCTCACTCATGGTTTTTAACCTTGCCTTCCTTTTTTGTTTTTAAAAATGATATCGAAGATGACAGAACCATGATTAGTCAATGAGTCACTTAAATAATCATATTCCTGCTCCCCTCTTCTTCACAGGCCTATCTAGACCAACCACAGCACTGACACATTTGCTAGGCTTTCCCCACCAAGGGCTTCCTGGTGCTTGTCTGGGGACCGGCTCGAGTGGCAAGATGCACAAGGTGGGTGGGCTTCCTCCATATTGCTGACGGTCTAAAGGGCCCTCCTTAGCCATTTCCAGCCCCCACAGAACAGTGTCTGTGTGCAAAGGTGGAGGTGAGATGGGAAGAGACCTTCTGGGTCAGGCTTGACTGAGCCTCAGTTGCCCAGAAGATATCCTTGAGAGACTCAGTGTTGCTTTCTTAGTGGCCGCTAGCCTACCTCAGTTTGCTTCTTTCTCTTCTTAGCTCCTGAGGATTTTAATGTCTCCCTGGTTTTAATACTTTGGGGTAGCGTGGTTATTATGATTGAACTCCAGGAAACGAAGGAATGAAAGAACTGTGTGTGTTTCCAAGTGAGGTCCCTCCCTTTCTACTGGTTTGTGGGGCTTGAATGGTCAAAAAGTCACATCAGTCCCATTGGGGATTCTGGCTAAGGTGTCCAACCTTCTGGAACAGGGTGTTGAGTGGCTGTGGTGTCCCAGCATCTAGGGTGAAGCTGGCACAGCTCCCCCAGACCACATCAAGGGACATTACTTGGCTCCTTCTGGGTGAAATGGTATGTTCCCACTTGTGTGACATTTATTGTCACATGGCACAAGCCATTTTATAAAGTGTTCTGTGTTCAGAATAGCCATAGTCTGGGAGGAACTGGAGGAGAAAGAGCCAGAAAGCAAACATAGCCTTTTCTGGACATGGCTATCCTTGTTCTGGCTTCTGGACTCCACTCCCAGCTTTGGAGCCAAGCAAAGATCCCATCCCTCAGCTATCTCCAACTCAATCCAGTGAAGTCCAAACAGCATTTACCGAGCCTCAGCCTGGAAAGACGAGGGGTCTAAACGCTGGTCCTGACCTGCCCACATGGCAGTGTCTCTTGGACAGGGAGAAAGACTTGTGATAGGGATAGGGGTGGTATGAGGGATTGGGTAGGACTGGTCCTGGCTCTAAGTTCCCTGAAGAGTAGGCAGTCAGGCCCTTCCTGACTCAGGGAAGTGATTGTGCTAGACAATGAATTGGGAAGGCAGAGGGCTGCAGAAAGCAATGGAGAAGCACACAGAGTTAACTTGCCTGCCAGACACATTCTCAGGACCCTGAACTCCTCTGGGTACAGGCAAGGAACAGCACACCTAGTAGAGACAGTGGCATAGTGGAATGACAGCTGATTGTGTTCAGCTTGTCCTCAGCCCTGTATGGTCACGTGTCAATTGCAGAATTAAGGGCAGCCTTCAGCTAGGTCCCTGAAGTCCATTTGAGACTTCTTGAGGGGAATTATGTCTAATAAGGAAGACAAGATCTTTATGCTAGGATTGCATGACTTGTGTTCAGCAGTTTAAGATTTCCTTCAAAACCTGTCCTGTCAGCCACCGTGTGTGTCTGTGTGATGGTGGAGGGGATGACTCTGTCTAGAGGCCCCTCCCAATGAGTCTCTGACCCTCTGCTGCCCTCTGTAACTTTGGGACATTAGTTTTTCAAAAGCCATTAACTGTAACATGGGCAGGGACTGAAGAGAGGGTCTGAAGAGATGGCTCAGCAGCTAAGAGCACTTGCTGATTTTTTTCAGAGGACCCAGGTTTGAGTTCCAGCACCCCCATGGCAGCTCACAACTATCTGTAACACCAGTTCCAGGGGATCCGATGCTTTCTTAGCCCTCTTTAGGCACCAGGCATGCATGTGGCTGCACATATACATATGAAGGCAGACACTCATACACATAAAATAAAAGTTAATGAATTTGTAGAAGAAAACTTAGAACTTCAACAAACATGATAACTTTGGATAAATATAGATAAACTTTGTTTCTACTTACCTAAACTTACTTACCTAAAGCTTCTTTATTGAAATTCCTTCTGCCCTATGACCACCATTCTTTGATTCCTGCTTCCTACAGAGCTGGCATCACTCTGTTTCCTGTAAGTAGAACAGAATAGCTTCAGCCTTTGTTCTGCTGTGGGATTCAGATTCACTTCACAGAACCGATAGAGGATGGTGAGAGCATGCGCTTCCAGCACAGATGTCCTTGTAAGTTCTGTCACTAAATAAGAATGTGAATATTCTATTTCGTGACAACAACCTAACACCGTAAAGTGATGTCCTGCTGTGATCCAAGATCCAGCATACTTGAGACAGGATACCATGTGTTCTGGCACAATGCATGTTGGGAATGCTCCTGGAAGCTGAGATCACATCGTAAAGATGGGTGTAATCTGATGTGACTGTTGGCTTCTCCCCCACTGTTACCTGTAAACCAATACCACAGAGACAGATGGCTGTGGCAAATTCTATAAATCATGTGAGAAACGGACTCCTTGCTTGTGCATAGAAAGGCTCTCATGGGAACAGTCAGGACAGCAGAGCCTGAGGTCCTAGGCCTGTATCCTCACCACAGCAAGCTCAGAAATGAGGACTTTCGTCAACATTCATCACACTGTGTCTGCCTCAGGACTCTAAGGTCATGCCAGTCTTTTGTGTCAATCTGTGACTTCGGACATCTCTTCACAAGACTCTGCACTCTGGGTACCCTCTTCTCTTACTCACCTTTCACAGACTTTTCTCCCTCATACCCCATTTCTCTGGCTTTTTCCAAATCATGTGTAGAAAATTCTTAATGAATTCTGCCACCTGTCACAAACACTTGTTCCAGTCCCTGCATGGGAGGCTGCAGCTGCATCTTTCCTTATCTTAAGCCCAGAGCCAACTCTTCCCCTCTCCATTGTGTACAGACAAGTCAGTTCACTCCAGGGATGTGTCAGGAAGGGCTGTCCATGCCCCTTCTGCAGTCATGGAGATTTATTTTTACAGGCCCTTGCTGTGCTGACTAGTTTTATGTCAGCTTGATACAAGCTGGAGTCACTGGGGAGAAGGCAGGCTTGTTGAGAAAATGCCTCTGTAAGGTCAGCTGTAGGCAAGGTGGTAGGGCATTTCCCACGGGTGAGCGCAGAGTCCATTGTGGGTTGGGCAATTCTTCGGCTGGGGGGTCTTGGGTTCTATAAGAAAACAGGCTGGAGCCCAGATTGGTGGGGCATGCTGTTAGTCCCAGCACTTGGGAGGCAGATGCAGTCTGATCTCTGAGTTCAAGGCTACCCCTGATCTCCAGAACAAGTTCCAGGACAGTCAGGACTATGCAGAAAAACCCTGTCTCAAAAACAAACAAACAAACAAACAAACAAACCAAAAAAACCCCAAACAAGGCTGACTTCTTACCTGAGGGGGGGGTAGCATGAACAAGAAGGTGGTTTTCCCTAGACTTAGCTATTGCACTCCAGATGTGTTGATCCTGTCATTTCCCCAAATGTGGGAAACTCAACTGCCTAATTTGTGGGAGCGGGTGAGAGCATAATAAAAATGCCTTTTAAACATGTAAAAATAGCTTAGTCAGGAACCACACTGTATCCAAGGCGGCACCTGATAACCAGAGCTCAGTGACATCACTCACTCAAGATAACCAGACACAGTCCTACAATCCTGTGATGCCCACTGGAGAGTATGTGAGCTGAGACCACAAGCAATGTTGTACTCTGCACATCTGTAGAGACGCCACCTTGTTCTATCCTGTGGCTGAAGAGTCTCCCCCAGGATCCTGACCCTTGAATCAGAGACTTCTGTTAGAAA
Source organism: Pachyuromys duprasi (assembly GCA_028658305.1). Taxonomy (NCBI): domain Eukaryota; kingdom Metazoa; phylum Chordata; class Mammalia; order Rodentia; family Muridae; genus Pachyuromys; species Pachyuromys duprasi. Next base: position 11,214 of record JAQQSO010002005.1, read on the forward strand.
CTGAACCTGACCTTCAGCTAAGATACATGTTGCACAGGTGAGCAGCCTTAGGGGAAATAGGCTTAGGAACATAGTTAGGAATTTGGGACCCTTGGGACTCTCAGCATAATAAAATATAAATTTTGTTATACTAAGCTTATCTACCTTCTTGCTCTTGACAGCATGGGATTGCATTTGTAATCTTCCCTAGGGAAAAGAAGCAAAAAAATGGGTTGAGCAAACTATGTGGAACAAGCCAGTAAGCATCACTCCTCCATGGCCTCTGCATCAGCTTCTGTTTTCAGGTTCCTGCCCTATTTGAGTTCCTGTTTGGCTTCCTTCAGTGATAAACAGGGATGTGGAAGTGTGAGCCAAACAAACCCTTTCCTCCCCAAGTTGCTTTTGGTCATTGTATTTCATCACAGCAATAATAACCCTAAGACAGAAACTGGTACCAACACTGTGGAATATTGTCATAGACTTGAGGATTTAAAAAGACTTTGGAACTATAGGCTAGAACAGCCACTGAGTGCCCAACGCTCAGCGAACTTTCCTGTAAAAGCTTGGAAGATGAGAATGTTGAGAGCAGTGCAGACGATGGAGGTCTGGCTTGCGAAGTTTCAGAGAGAAGCAAAGACTCTACCAGGCCATTTGTGCGAAGAATCTGTGGTGTCTATTCAGGTGTAGCTGAGCAATTAGCAGTGACGAAGAAGAGAGTCTCATAACCGAGGTCAAGTCGTCTGGGAAGTGTTTCCTCAGGGTCAGCACCACAGAAGATGAGGCAGCCCAGGTTGTATCCATGCTGGCAACCTAACTTGGTAAGAGCCACACATACTGCTTTGCAAGGCATGAAGGGGTCACAGAAAGAAGCTGAGGCTTGGCACTGTGTGGTAGGGTTGGGGTACCTGAAAAAAAGCCCAGGAGAGGTTATCGGCAAAAGTGCAGCCCAGCTGCAGCAGAAGACCCCAGCATTTTGGAGATGTCAGTACCATGGGACGACCACCAGGAACAGCAGGAGAGCAGAGCCAGCTGGAGCCTAGGAGACACACTGTGCTGTGTGTACAGAGGGCAGAGTTGGAGAAGTGACCCAAGCACTTTGCAGAAGCCAAGAAGATCATAAGTGGACCCCAGACACTGAGCAATGAGTCGGTTATGGAAGTGGAGTTCGATTTTTTATTTTGTTCAGATTGTAGCTGTGCCCTAGTTCTTCCCCCTTAAAGTAAAAAAGTGTTTAACTTTTTTTTTATAGGACCCCACAGTTGTTGACTTTGAATTTTAAAAGAGATTGAATTTGGATTTGGGGGTGGGGGCTGGATTTTAACATGTTTGAATTTGAAGAGATTGGCACTAAGTTTGTAAAATGTTTTATATTCCAATATTTATATTAATGTGTAATCTTCAGGTGAACAAGAAAGGAAAGGTTGTGGCTTAACAGTGATATGTTTGGGGGACAAGTTGACAAGGGCTAAGTTGTGCTAGCTAGTTTTATGTCAACTTGGCACAAGCTAGAATCACCGGAGAGAAGGAAGCCTCAACTGAGAAAATGCCTCCAAAATATCAGGCAGTGGACAAGCCTGTAGGGCATGGTCTTAATTCATGATTGATGGGGAAGCACCCGGCTCATTGTGAGTGAGGCCAGACCTGAGCTAGATGTCCTGCATTCTGTTAAAAAGCAGCCTGAGTGAGCTATGTAAGCAGAACTTCTCCATGCCCTCTGAACTAGCTCCTACTTCCAGGTTCCTGCCTTGGTTGAACTCCTGCCTTGAACTCCTGCATTGACAGTCAATGATGGGAACAATGATACAGAAGTGTAAACCAAATAAATCCTTTCCACTTCAAGATGCTTTTGGTTATGGAGTTTCACAGCAATAGTAATGAACAATACTATTGCTCATTATAAACCGCAGTGACCCTAAGTAGGACACCTGTCCTCCCAGCCTACAGTCTTATGTGCAGTGGCCTCAGGCCCTTGATCAGCCTGTGCCCTTTATTATTAACACTAATTTTTTATTTATGTGTGTTTGCATGATGCTGTATACATCATATGCACAATAAATATCAGAGCCTGAAAAGGCCAGACAACAGTGTCAGAAATCCTGGAACTGGAGTTACAAGTGTTGTGAGTCACGACATGAGTGCTAGGAACTAAATCCAGGACTCTGCAAGAGTAGCAAAGACCCTTAATTGCTGAGCCATCTCTCCAGCCCCAGACAGTGATTCTGTCCTTGACATGCATGCTTCTGCAAACAGGCCTTCTTGCTTTCTGTCTATGCCTGACAAATCCTTGCTCGGCATAGAGGCAAGGGCTAGTGCTCACCTTGCTGAGGAAGGGAGCATCTTTAAGCACATGTTTGAGTTAGATGTTGGATGAAGTTTCTCAGAGGACAGCTACGCTAGCCTCCTGTCTGCAGTCATAGCAGAGTATTAGTAATGGTGTCAGGGCTTGGCTTTCTCCCACGGGGTTTATCTCAAGTTGAGCCAGTCATTAATTGGCATTTCACTCAATCTGCTCCATCTTTATCCCTACACTTTTTCCAGAAATGCCCCCACACACTGATTTCCGTTCTCTCTCCCAATCCTACTCTATCCCTCCTCCCAGAATCTGATCCCCACCACCTTTCCCTGCCCCACCCCTATGCAGCCCAGTTCCCTTCCTCCATCTACTTAAGATGTCTATTTTATTTCCTGTTCTGAGTGAGATTCAAGCATCTTCCCTTGGGCCCTCTTTGTTATTAGCTTTTTGGGTCTGAAAATTGTAGCATCGTTATCCTGTACTTTATGGCTAATTTATAAGTGAGTACATTCCAAGTGTGTCTTCCTTGGTCTGGGTTATCTCACTCAGGATGATGTTTTTTAGTTCCATGCATTCGCCTACAAACTGTGTGAAGTTCCAGTTCTTAATAGCTGAGTAGTATACCATTGTGTAAATGTACCACATTTTCTTTACCCATTCTTCATTTGTGGGACTTCTGGATTATTTCATTTCTGGCTATTATGAATAAAGCTCTATGAACATAGTTGAGGAAGTGTCCTCATGGTATGGTGGAGCATCTTTTATGAGGTTAAACTATTCCCATTTTTCTGAGAAAAAAACCCAGATTGATATCCAAAGTGGTTCACAAGTTTGCACTCCTACCAGCCACAAAGGAGTGTTCCCCTGGCTCCACATCCTCACCAGTTATGTGTATCAGCTTCTTTCTTCTGTAAGAGAATGCACTAATCAACCCTAATAAAACAGGCCCCTGGCCTTCTGCTGCCTCCAGATGTAAGAAACGATGTGCCTTGAGCACGTTGCCAGCCTGTAAGCCTCTGTGAGTTTCTATGCACAGCATGCATGCAGTTAACTGAGAGACCAGGAGAAAGTACCAGTTCCCCTGGAACTGGACTTCAGGCGGTTGGGAGCCACCATACGGGTGCTGAGAAAGGAATCCAGGTCCTCTGCAAGAGCAGTGAGGACCCTTAACTGCTGAGCCATGTCTCCAGCCCCAGCCTGTGGTTCAGACCCATTGCTGATTGCGTGTACATTCATGTCTGTACAAATGTGTGCACTCAGGCTTTCTTGCTTTTTTTCTATGCCTGAAAGTTCTTTAC
>JAQQSO010002006.1:0-14780 GCA_028658305.1 Pachyuromys duprasi
TCACAGGGAAATTTCTCCAGGTAATAACTGGGTGTCCCTAGGGTTTTCCCACTTGATTTTCTCACCGTAGGAGTTCCGCTCACCTGGCACTCACAATGCTGGCGTTTTAGGTCCCAGAGTTCAGTCTCCTGGTCGCTGCGTTGTTTCTGCTCTCCTACTCCTCAGACACAGTGTTCTCTCGTGGCAGCCATCTTCGAGACAGTTTCTACAATCAAGGACCATGTGTGGATATGGCCTAGCACCCTGCTCTGATGGGGCCCATGATAGCTCGGTGTAGGACTGAAGACCCTAGTGAGGGAAACAGGGACTGTTTCAGTCATGAGCTTGATGGCTGACTCTTTGACCCTCCCCCATACAAGCCGGAGAATGACAGACTGGCTAGATCCCAGGGGAGGACATTACAGCCAGCCCTGAGGAGAGAGGATGAGCAGGGGTTGGATGGAAGGGGAGGAGGTCCTCCCCTGTTGGTGGACTTGGAGGGGACGGAGAGGAGGGAGATGAGGGAGGGAGTGGGAGGGTGGGAAGGAATGAGGGAGGGGGCTATGGCTGTTATGCAAAGTACCTAACCTGTGATTGATATAAAAATAAGTAAATTAAAAACTTATTAAAGAAAAAAAAAGAAAATAACCATCAAGTCTCTGAAGAAAGAAATTGAAGAAGATTAGCAAGGAACCTCCAACTTCCATACTCTCAGAAATTGAAGAATTTCAGAAGATGGAAAATTCTCCCCATGCTCATGGATTGTCAGGATTAACATAGTGATAATGGCTATTCTGCCAAAAGCAATCTACAGATTCAATGCAATTCCCATCAAAGTACCAATACAATTTTTACAGACCTTGAAATTAAAATTCTCAACTTCATATGGAGAAACAAACAAACAAAAAAAACCAGAATTTCCAAAATGATCTTGTACAACATAGATCATCTGGAGGTATCTCTATCCCTGATCTCAAGCTGTACTACAGAGCAATAGTAATAAAAACTGCATAGTATTGGCATAGAAAAAGAAAGTAGATCAATGGAACCAAATTGAAGACCCAGAAATAAACCTACACACCTATTAATAATTGATTTTTGACAAAGAAGCAAAAACCATTCAATGGCAAATAGACAGCATCCTAAAAAAATGGTGCTGGTCCAACTGGACGTCTACTTGCAAAAAATGAAAATAGATCCATATTTATCACCCTGAACAAAACTGAAGTACACGTGAATCAAAGACCTCAACATAAAACCAGTCACAGTAATTCAGTTAGAAGACAAAGTGGGAAAGACCCTAGGATTCATTGGCACAGGAGACTACTTCCTGAATAGAACTCCAACAGCACAGGGTCTAAGGACAACAATCAATAAATGGGATCTCATGAAACTGAGAAGCTTCTGTAAAGCAAAACTGTCATCAAAACAAAACGATAGCCTACAGACTGGGAAAGGATCTTCACCAACCCATATCTGACAGAGGGCTAATATCCAGTATATATAAAGAACTCAAGAAGCTAAAAAGCAAAACATCAATTAATCCAATTAAAAATGGGGTATGGAGCTAAACAGAGAACTGTAGAATGGCAGAAAAACACTTAAAGAAATGTTCAATGACTTAGGCATCAGGGAGATGCAAATCAAAACAACCCTGAGATTTCACCTTACACCTGTCAGAATGGCTAAGATCAAAAACTCAAGTGATGACACATGCTGGAGATGATGTGGAGAAAGAGGAACCCTCCTCCATTGCTGGTGAGAATGTAAACTTGTACAACCACTCTGGAAATCAATTTGGCGTTTTCTTAGACAATTGAGAATAGTGATTCCTCAAGGTCCAGCTATACCACTCGTAGGCATATATCCAAAAGATGTTCAAGGTCATTTGCTCAGCTATGTTCATAGCTGCTTTATACGTAACAGCCAGAACCTGGAAACAACCCAGATGTCCTTCAATTGAGGAATGGATACAGAAATTGTGGTACTTTTACACAATGGATTACTACTCAGCAATTAAAAATGAAGAAATCAGGAAATTCGCAGGCAAATGGTGGGACCTGGAAAAGATCATCCTGAGTGAGGTATCCTAAAAGCAGAAAGACACAAATGTTATATACTCACTTATATAGACCTATAAGATAGGATAAACATACTGAAATCTATACACCTAAAGAAGATAAACAAGAAAGAGGACTCGGGGTAAGAGGATTAATCTTCTCTTAGAAAGTCAAATAGGGGAGAAAACAAGTAGCAGGGCAAGAGTCTACCACAGAGCGCTTGGGAAAGACTCTTCCTAGTAGGGTATCAAAGCAAATATTAAGAAAAATAACCAACCCTTTGGCAGAGTGCAGGGAATCATATGAAAGAAGGGGGAGTTAGTATGACCTGGAGAGGTCAGGAACTCTGCAAGGTCCAAATATATCAGGGCACAGGGGTCTTTTATGAGACTGTCTCTCCAACCAAGGACCATGTGTAATTATAACCTAGAACACCTGCTTGTATGTAGCAAATCGTAGGTCAATACCCAAGTGGGTATACTAGGCAGGGGAACAGGGACTATTTTGGACATGAACTCAATGGCTGGCTCTTCGACCTCCCCCACCCCCCTGAGGGAAGAGTAGCCTTGCTAGGTCACATAAGAGGACATTGTAGCTATTCCTGAAAAAACCTGATAAGCTAGAGTTAGGTGGAAGGGGAGGAGTTCCTCCCTTATCAGTGGACTTGGAAAGGTACAGGGAGGAGTTGAGGGAGGGGGGGATAAGGAGGGAATGCAGGAGGGAGCTATGGCTGGGAAACAAAGTACATAACCTGTGATTAATATAAAATAAAAGTGAAAAATATCCCAGAATGTAAGGAACAGAGTGTGGTAATGTCTACTTCTAGATGGGAAGAAGAAGGAGAAGGAGAAGGAGAAGGGGAAGAAGAAGAAGAAGAAGAAGAAGAAGAAGAAGAAGAAGAAGAAGAAGAAGAAGAAGAAAAAGAAGAAGAAGAAGAAGAAGAAGAAGAAGAAGAAGAAGAAAGTGGGAAAAAGCCTAGAACTCATTGCCACAGTAGACAACTTCCTGAATCAATAAATGGGACCTCATGAAACTGAAAAGCTTTTGTAAAACAAAGGACACTGTTATTGGAAGAAAACGACAGCCTAAAGATTGGGAAAGGATCTTCACCAACCCTATATCTGACAAAGGGCTGATATTCAGAATAGATAAAGAAATAAAGAAGTTAAAAAGCAATAAATCAAGCATTCCAATTAAAAATTGGGGTATGGAGCTAAATAGAGAATTATCTGTAGAAGAATGTAGAATGGCAGAGAAACACTTAAAGAGATGCTCAAAGTCGTTAGCCATCAGAGAGATGTAAATCAAAATGACCCTGAGATTTCAACTTACCCCCATCAGAATGGCTGAGATCAAAAGCTCAAGTGACAACACATGCTTGAGAAGTTAGAGAAAGGGGAACCCTCCTCCATTGCTGGTAGGAATGTATACTTGGACAACCCCTTTAGAAATCAATTAGGTGCTTTCTCATACAACTAGGAATAGTGCTTCCTCAAGATCCAGATATTCCACTCCTAGGCATATATCCAAAAGATGCTCAAGTTCTCAAGAAGGACATTTGCTCAACTATGCTCATAGAAGTTCTACTCCTTATAGCCAGAACCTGAAAACAACCTAGATGTTCATCAGTGGGGGAATGGTACAGTAATTGTGGTACTTTTTCCACAATGTAATATTACTCAGCTATTAAAAACAAGGAAATCATGAAATTTGCAGGCAAATGGGATCTAGAAAAGATCATCCTGAGTGAGGTATCCCAGGAACAGAAAGACACACCCAGTATATACTCACCTATAAGTGGGTACAAGACCAGTAAGATAGGATAAACATACTAAAATCTGTACACCTAAAGATGATAAGCAAGAAAGAGGACCCAGGATAAGATGATCAATCCTCCCTTAGAAAGACAAATGAGATAGACATTGGAAGTAGGAGAAAACATGAAACAGGACAGGAGCCTACCACAGAGGGCCTCTGAAAGATTCTACCTAGCAGTGTATCAAAGCAGATGCTGAGACTCATAACGAATCCTTTAGCAGTGTGCAGGGAATCATATGAAAGAAGAGGGAGTTAATATGACATGGAGAGCACAGGAGCTCCACAAAGACCAAATATGTCAGGGCACAGGGGTCTTTCATGAGACTGTATCTCCAACCAAGGACCATGTATGGATATAAACTAGAACCTCCCCTCCCCCCACATTGGAAGTAGCCAATGGAAGCTCAGTATCCAAATGAGTTGCCCTAGGGGAACAAGGACTATTTCTGACATGAGCTCAATGGCTGGCTCTTTGACCTCGACACACCTGAGGGAGGAGCAGCCTTGCTAGACCACAGAGGAGGACATTGCAGCCAGTCCTGAAGAAACCTGATAAGCTAGATTCAGATGGAATGGGAGGAGGACCCCCCCCCCCCATCAGTGGACTTGAAAAGGGGCAGAGAAGAGGTAAGGGAGGGAGTGTTGGATTGGGAGGGAATGAGGGATCATGCTACAGCTGGGATACAAAGTTAATAAATTAACTAATATTAAATAAAATAAAATAAAAACCAACTAATTTCTAGGAACTCATTTGCTAAAAAATCACACAGCTATGGAAAAAAAACAAATAAATATAAAACTATGGAAACAACAAAAAAAGAAAATTGTTTATTCTCACATTATATATACTGATTATGATCCACCCCCTCTACTCCTTTCCATTTCTCTCCACTTACCCTACCATCTGGATCCACCCCCTTTCTAACTCTCCTTAGAAAACAAACAGGCTTTTAAGAGATATTAACAAAGCAAAACATAATAAGATAAAACAAAAACTAACAGACTGAAATAAGACAAAACAAACAGAAGGGAAAGAGCACCAAAATTGCATAAGAATCAGGCATAAGTCCCAGCATCTCCTTTGATACCCTGATGGGTAGAGTCTGTCAGAAGACCCCCTGTGGAAGGCTCCTGCCCTATTCCTCTCTTCCAATGTCTGTCATGTTTGCCCTTCTGAGTGAGGTTTCAGCCTCTTCCCTAGGGTCTTCTTTATTGTTTAGCTTCCTTCGGTGTATAGATTTTAGTATGTTTATCCTATATTATATGCCTAATATAATTGAGTATATACCATATGTGTCTTTCTGCTTCTGGGGTACCTCACTCAAGATAGTGTTTTGTAGTTCCAACAATTGGCATGCAAATTTCATGATTTCCATGTTTTTTATTGCTGGGTAGTATTCCATTGTGTAAATGTATCACAATTTCTGTATCCATTCCTCTTTTGCGGGACATCTAGGTTGTTTTCAGATTCTGACTATTATGTATAAAGCTGATATGAACATAGATGAGCAAATGCCCTTGTAGTATGTTTGAGCCTCTTTTGGATATATGTCCAGGAGTGGTATATCTGGGTATTAAGGTAGTATTATTCCTAATTTTCTGCAAGATGCCGAGATTCATAGCCAAACTATGGGCAGAGTGCAGGGAATCTTACAGAAAAAAAGGGGGGATAGAAACACCTGGAGAGAACAAGAGCTTTACAAGGAATCCAACAGAGCCAAAAACCTGGGCCTAGGGAGAGGATCACCTGTTCAGAGGAAGCCCATAGGCTTCTCAGTTTCCAAATGGTTTTCTAGTAAAGGGACCAAGGGCTGTCTGTGACATTAACTCAGTGGCAGGCTCTTTGATCACCTCTCCCTGGAGGGGGGTGCAGCCTTCTGAGGCCACCGAGGATGATGATGCAACCAACGCTGATGAGGCCTGATAGGATAGGGTCAGATAGAAGGGGAGGAGGACCTCCCCTATCAGCAGACTAGGGTAAGGGCATAGGGGCAGAAGAGGGAGGGTAGTGGGACTGGGAGGAGATGGGGGTGGTGCTATAGCTGGGATACAAAGTGAACAAATTGTCATAAATAATAAGTAAATACATAGATAAATTTTTAAAAGGAAAAAGGGGGAGAATAAAACAGATACAGATGAAGAGACCCACTAGATTGCACCCTCAGAAATCCCATGAAAACATTAAATTGGATATCATAACATATATACTCAAAGAACCTGTAGGGCAAAAAGATGTAGGTGTGTGTGTTAAATAAAATAAAACTAAAACCTAAGATGAAATTGAAAATAAACCCAGGATATTATGAAAGAAGGAATCTCCAAGATGCCAGAGTTTGTTCTCTGTTGCCGATCTATTGCCTGAACATGCTGCCTATGTCAGTTCGTTTGTGCCTGAGTCCTCCTGTTGTGATTAGAAATTGTTTCCCTTGGTGCCCTGCAGCACTTCTGGCTCTTTCTTTCTTTTTCCCCCTCCTGTTTTACAGGACCTACTGAAGCCTGAGAAGAGGGATTTGATGGAGATATTCCATTCAGGACTGAGTGTTCCAGGGTCTCTCATTCTCCCCACCCCGTCTGGTTGTGGGTTTCTGTATTTGTTCTCATGTGCTGCAGGAAGAAGCATCTCTGATGAGGAATGAGCAAGGCAATGTTTATAAGTATATTAGAATGTCATTAGTAATCATTTTATTGATATATTCATTTAGTAGAGCACTAGTATTTGGTTTTACCCTAGGTTCCTTGCCAACTGAGCTGCACATAATGCAGATAAGACACTGTTATAGCTCAAAAGGTTTGTAGCTGAGTTGATGATTAAGTTTCTTCTTTGGTAGTACACAGAGTACCTTCTGTAATGACACTTTCTTCTTAAGAAGAAAGAAGGCTTTATATAGGCCTTTCTTGGCTTCTTCATTTCCAATAAGTTGTTTAAGCATTGTCTTCAGCAATAGTCGCTCACTATGAACTGGTGGAGAGCAACTGAAAGCCTAAGGGGCAGTCTGGGTTATTCAGGGGTTCCCATTAAAGGTTTTTGGCCAACAACTATAATTGGATGTAATCCATTTCCGGTACTGTAAGCTTCATTAGGTGATAAGAAATGTCCAGCTGAGGTTCTACCTTCTCCATTATTTGTCAGTTTAAAACAGCAGTATTTAAAAAAAATCTTAATGAATCACAGCCATCTAGAAGTGAAAAAAAAATCATCACAAACAATGTTGTTTAATAAAGCATTGCCAGGGAAAAGAAGGCTGAACTGAGACGCAACGGGAAATCTCTAGAGTTGAACATTAAAAAAATATCCACTTGCATAATGGTGACAACAATTACAAGTATTATTAAGATTCACTCACACCAGAACACCTTCCTGGCAAAATAGCAAACTCACTGTGTCTGGATACTTCTAGGACTGTGGAGGTTTGGATTGATTCAGCACAGAGATTTATGCTGAGTGATCACTGATGGCTGTGCATGGCTGACCTCAGCAGGCTGTGTTTAGAAGGTTAGCTGATTTCATGGACTACATATTAAGTTGCTGTGAAATTCTTTGGACCAGAGAATTGGACAAATTCTTCTCCTTACAATGCCTATAGAAATACCCCTCCCCTTTCCTGGTGTAGCTGCTATGTTGGAATTAGCAATACTGGTTTTATATCCATGCATCTTGAACATTTTTGTGCATTGTAACCTGAGATGACTTATTTGCATAGTTTATTCATGTTTCTACATGAAACCTGATATTATTTTTCAATACTTTGAAAAGTATTTCACAGATATACACATATTTCGCTCCTTTCTAAAGCCATAGAATAGTGGTCCTTTTTGGAAAAGCATACGAATTAATAAATTAATACTAAAGTCAAAATAGACAGTGAAAGACATGACCTTGAACCAATAGACTGAAATGAAACAAGATGTGAATGTTGGTCAATGATCAGAGATTTATTGTCCTAATTGGCTGCTTGGTATTAAAACTCATATACAGAAGTGAAGTTAGAATGGCCAAAAGTAGGGAAGAAACCCCCTTTATGTACAGTAGCATGGGCTCACACACAGCCCTGATCCAAGCCTGTTGGTGACAGCTTAACAGGGTAGTAATTTAATTGGAAGTTTATATACATGTAACCACTGAGATAATCATGGTAAAGTTTTGGTGGTATATGGATTTCAGGAACATAGATACCAGAGTAGACACAGTGTGTCAAGCTGAACTCACTTTTATTATGAAAATGATTTAATAGAAAATAATTTGAATGTGAGAATAAGCACATATGACAAGTGAGATCAGGGATAGAAGTCAGCTTGGGAAACCAATCAGTTAAAAAAAAAAAAGTAAAACAGATTCAGAAAATAATTCCAGATAATGCTGAGACCTAATGTCCAGAAAGAACTGTGTCTATTTGGTTTTAAGAAAACTATATCCAGTGAGCCTGCAGAGATAGTTATTCAAGCAGGAGTGAGTTGGGTGCAGGACCAAAGCCCTATTGTCCTCCATCCTGAGAAGGCCGGTGGCGCTCAGGAGCAGCTGTAGGCTTGGAGAACTTTCTGTCTGCTCCCTACCTGTCTGGCCCACCTGAGTCAGAAACAGCGAGCCCAGCAGAGATCGTGAACCCAGCAGAGCTAAGCTAGGTACAGGACTCAAATCCCATTGCAAACATCACAAGGAAACCTGTGGGGCCCTGGTGCAACTCTACACCTGAAGATCTTTCTGCTTCCACCATAGCTGCCTGGCATACCTGGATCACAAACAGTGAGCCAGCAGAGACAGTGAATTCAGCAGAGAGTCCTCCCTTCCTCAGTGATATCTGAATCTCCAGCACCCATACTTGAGCTCTTGGACATCTTTCATCTTCCTGTAGACTACTCCAGACTCAAGAGACATGTGGAACTAGTCTGTAGTACATGTTCCAGGAACAAACATTCATGGCCAAACACATCCAGATGGCTAGAGGCCAGCTTAAGAGTACAATTAACAAAATCCAGGACATCATGGCTTCACCAGAATCCCCCCAAAATCAATGGATTCTAATGTAGCTGAAATACAGGAAATTATCTTAAATCTATGATTATGCAGTTATTAAAGGCACATAAATAGGATACAAACAAACAAAATAACTAGAGACCATTTGGGACACACAGGAATCCACAAATAAAACAGGTGAAGGAAAAGAATAAAATTGTTCAAGGCATGAAAATGGAATTAGAATCAAGAAAACACAAACTAAGAAAACCCTGGAAATGAAAAACTTAGAGATGAGGTCAGGAACCACAGACTTAAGCATCACAAACAGAATACAATAGATGGAACAGAGAATCTTAGGCATTGAAGATAGAATTGCAGAAATAAATATATCTCTCAAAAATATAAAAACAGAAAAGTATCTGATACAAAACATCCAAGAAATCATGGACACCATGAGAACACACACACACAAATATCAGGAATAAAAGAAAGTGAATTATTTCAGGCTCCAAGATCCGGAAAATATTCTCAAGAAAATCATAGAAGAAAATTTCCCCAACCTTAAGAAAGAGATGCCTTTAAACATATAAGAGGCTTACAGAACAACAAGAGACTAGACCAGAAAAGAAATTCCTCCTGCCACATAATAATCAAAACAGTAAATATACAGAAAAAGAAAAAATATTAAAACTAGCAAGGGAAAAAAATCCAAGTAACATATAAAGGCACACCTATCAGAATCACATCAGACTTTGCAAAAGAGACTATGAAAGCCAAAAGTGACTGGACACATATCATGCAGACATTAAGAAACCACAGATGCCAACCCAGATTACTATATCCAGCAAAACTTTCAATCAGCATAGATGGAGAAAACTAAATATTCCATGACATACATGGATAACTATATATATATATATAATTATATATAACTAATATATATATATATTAGTTATATATAACTAGCTCTACAGAAGATACTAGAATAAAAACTCCAAACTACAGAGAAAAACTACACCCAAGAAAACAGGATAAATATAACTTCGCAACAAAAAAAGCAAGAGAAAAAAATGCACACCGACACACAATCGCCACAATAAAAGGAACTAACAATCATTGCTCACTAATATCTACCAACATCAAAGGTCTCAACTCTCCGATAAAAAGACACAGACTGACAGAGTAGTTGTAAAAATAGGATCCAACATTCTGGTGCATTCAAGAAACACACCTCTGTAACAAAGATAAAAACTACCTCAGAGTAAGGTCCTGGAAAAATGTTTTCCAAGCAAACAGACACAAGTAGTTAGCTGGAGCAGACATCCTGATATCTAATAAAATAAACTTTCAACCAAAATTAATCAAAAGGGATGGAGAGCCACACTCATTCTCATCAAAGAAAATATTCTACCAGGAGGACATCACAATCCTGAACATCTATGGCCCAAACATAAGGGCTCCTACATTTGTGAAAGACACATTATTAATGCTAAAATCATACATCTATTCCAACTCCTTAATAATGGGTGACCTCAACACTCCACTCGCAGCAAGAGATATATCCTTGAGACAGAAGCAAAATAGAGAAATAATGACACTTACAGAGGTCTTAAACCATACGGAAATTATTTGTCTATAGAACTTTTTGCCCTATAATGAAAGAGTATACCTTCTTCTCAGCACCCCCAAGCTGAGAAGCTTCTCCAAAATTGACCATCTAGTTTGACAGAAAGCAAGCCTTAACAGATACAAGAAGAATGAAATAATCTCTTGTATCCTATCAGACCACCATGGTCTAAAACTAGATCTCAACAATAACACAAATAGCAAAAAGCCTACACAGCTGTGGAAACTGAACAGCTCTCTAATCAATGACAGCTGGGTCAGAGAAGATATAAACAAGGAAATTAAAGACCTCCAAGAATTAGATGAAAATGAAGGTACAACTTGCCCAAAATTATGGGATACAATGAGAGCAGTGCTAAGAGGAAAGTTCAGCACAAAATGACTTCACAAAGAAATTCAAGACAATTCATAAGAGGAAATTATCAGCACACCTGAAAGCACTAGAAAAAAAAAAAAAAGCTGTTACACCCAAGAGAAGACGACTTCTGTAAATAAGCAAACTTCACACTGAAATCAATAAATTAGAACAAACAGAACAATTCAAAGTATCAATGAAACTAATAGCTGTTTTTAAAGAAAATCAATAGGATAGACAAAATTTTAGCCAAACTAACTGAAAAGAAGAGGGACACTATCCAAATGAACAAGATTAGAAATGAAAAGGGGGAAAAAACAAAAAACACTGAGGAAATCCAAAGAATCATTAGATATTATTTCAAAACCGTATACACAACAAAATTTGAAAATTTAACATAAATGGACATTTTTCTTTTTTTCAATACTTTTTTCACGATTTTCTTTGTTTAAATTTTTTATTATTTTATTTTTATTATTAGTTACATTTTATTAACTCTGTATCCCAGGTGTATCCTGCTTCCCCATTCCCTTCCAATCCTACCCTCGTCTACTCCCTGCCCCTTTCCAAGTCCTCTGATAGGGGAGGACCTCCTTTGAAAATTTAACATAAATGGACAATTTTCCTGATAGATTTCATTTACCAAAGTTGAATCAATGTCAGAAAAATAAATTAAACAGTCCTATATCCTCTAAGGAAATAGAAGCTATAGAAGATATCATCAAAATATCCTATCCAAAAAAAAAAAAAATGTGCAGGGCCAGACACTTTCAGAGTAGAATTCTACCAGACCTTCAAAGAAGTGCTAATTCCAATACTCTTCAAACTATTTTACAAAATAGAAAACTAAGGAACATTACCAAACTTATTCAATGAGGCCATAGTCACCTTGATATCTAAACCACACAAAGACCCAACAAAAAAGCAAATCTCAGACCAATCACTCTTATGAACATTGACACAAAAATGCTCAGTAAAATACTTGCAAACTTAATCAAGAACACATCAAAAATATCATCCACTGTGACCAAGTAGGCTTCATCCCAGGCATTCATGGGTGATTCAATATACTGCAATCCATCAATGCAAACCATCATATAAACTGAAAGAAAAACACACATGATCATCTCCTTAGATGCTGAAAAAGCATTTGAAAAAAAATCTAATACCCATTCATGTTAAAGTTCTGGAAGATCAGAGATACAAAAAGATATCAGAAAATGGAAAGATCCCCCATGCTCATGGAGTGGTAGGATTAAAATGGTAAAAATGGCCATCCTTAGCTGGGAAGATGGATCAGTGGTTAAGAACACTGTCTGTTCTTCCAAAGGACCCAGGTTCAATTCCCAGCACCCACATGGCAGCTTATAACTGTCTGTAACTTCAGAGTTCTGACATCTTTACACTAATGCACATAAAATAAAGAGTAAATGAATTATTTTTTTAAAATGGCAATCCTACAAAAAGAAATCTACAGATTCAATGCAATTCTCATCAAAATACCAGCACAATTCTTTACAGATTTTGAAAAAAAAAAACAATTCTCAACTTCATATGGAAAAACAAAACATCCAGAGTAGCTAATACCATCTTTGGTTGAGGTACATTTGGGATGTTTCCAGTTTCTTTCTATTACAAACAATGCCACTGTGAACATAATTGAGGAAATATCCTTTTTGTGTGGTGGAACAGGTTTGGTTATATGCCCAAGAGTGGTTATAGCTGGGTTTGGAGGTAGAGCTGTTCCCAATTTTCTAAGAAAATGCCAGATTGATTTTCAAAGTAGTTGTACAAGTTTCCACTCCCACCAGCAATGGTGTGGTGTTCCACTTTCTCCAGAACCTTGTCAGTGTGTGTTGTCACTTGAGTTTTTGATCTAGCCATTCTGATAAGTGTAAGATGTAATCTCAGAGTCCTTTTGTGTTGCATTTCCATGATTGGTAAGGAAGTTGAGCATTTCTTTAAGTGCATCTCAGCATTAGAGATTCTTCTGATGTTAATGCTCTGTTTAGCTCTGTACATTATTTTTAATTAGGTTATTTGGTTTGGTGATGTTTAATTTCTTGAGTTCTTTATATATTCTGGATATCATCTCTTTTTGGAAATAGGGTTGGATTTTTTCCCAGTTTGTGGCCTCTCGTTTTGTTCTATTGATAGTCTTCTTTGTTATTTATAATAATGCATGTGTTTTCTTAGGCCATGCAAATCATCAGCATTAATTTGTATCATAATAGTCATGAAATTTGAAACATTTGAGAACAGAAACAATGACCCCATTCCAAATTGCTAGAAACACCAGACCAGAAGGTAGGCAAAAATTATGAGTGTAGATTCTGAGGACATTTGTTCTATGACATCAGCACATAATGGAAATGGACGTGTTGATGGATTTCAAATACTCTTACAGTTAAGAAAAGTTTTGGTAGCATAGCACTATTCCTAATTGTCGGAGAAAGCACCAGATTGATTTCCAAAATGGTTGACAAGGTTACATTCTCACCTGCAATGGTGGAGGGTTCCCCTTTTTGTACATCCTCTCCAGCATGTGTTGTCACTTGAGTTTTGGATCTGATTCTGATAGGTGTAAGGTGAAATCTCAGGGTCATTTTTGATTTGCATTTCCCTGATGACTAAAGACGTTGAACATTTCTTTAAATGTTTCGCTGTCATTCAATATTCCCATTTATTGATTGTTGAATTCATTGCCTGTGCTGTTGGTGTTCTGTTTAGGAAGTTGTCTCCTGTGCAATGTGCTCAAGGCTGTTCCCCACTTTTTCTTCTAACAGGTTTAGTGTGCAGAACCCCTGCACAGATGTTGCCCTTGGTAACTCAGTCTCCAAATGGGTTCTCTAGTAAGGGGAACTGGGGCTGTCTCTGACATGAACTCAGTGGCTGGCTCTTGTTCACCTCCCCCTGGGGGGGGGGAGGAGGGGAGGCAGACTTACCAAGCCCCAGAGGAAGACACTGAAAGACATTCCTGATGAGACCTGATAGGGTAAGGTCAGATGGAAGGGGAGGAGGACCCTAAGAGAGTACAGGGAGACAGTCCATGAGAGAGGGGCAAGGAGGAGATGAGGGAGAGTGGGACTGGGAGGGAATGAAGGAGGGGGCTTACAGCTGGGATACAAAGTAAATAACTGTAACTAATATAAAAATTAATTAAAAAATAAAAACAAAGATAACAGAAACAAAAAATAAAGAAAAGAAAATTTGAAACCCTCAGGAAGCTACCAGAGAATGTGTGCTACCAAGACAGTTTGTAGAAGAATGTGAAAAGCGATGAACCATCTTGTTAAAAAACAATTGTCAATTTTTAAGCAGAAATGCTAGAGTACAATACAATAAATGCCACAAGTAACTGCTGTTACTGAAATGAATTTACAGTAGGCTCTTTTTATCCATGCTACAAGACCACAGTCATGTCACTACAGATTATACTCTAAGTTTTTCTCATTTATACACATCTGGGATAAATATTAATTTAAAGCTAGGCAAAATGAAACATTGGCAATCATACCTAACATTCAAAGAAGAATTTGTGTAGCTAACCTAATGGAAGTAGTTTAAAATTTGTAAAGTGTTCACTTCTGGGAGTTTGCAATTGCTATTTTCGTATCACAGTTGACTATGGATAACCAAAATTTGGAAATCAAAATTATAGGCAAGTGGGTGTCAGAGTATACAGCTGCTGATTGAATAACATTGATTCTCTTGAAATGTCTCAGAGGACACAATGTTCTTAAAGCCATAAGATTTTCATGTGTGAGAGCAGAATTTCTACTCCAAGAAGATCAGAGGTTGCTCACTTCCATGTGTAAGGGCAGATAGTGTTATCAAGTTATTGTCCTTGTTGTGTACTTGAGCATTTTTTGGATATATGCCTAAGAGTGGTATAGCTGGGTCTTGAGGAATCACTATTCCTAATTGTCTAAGAAAGCGCCAAATTGATTTCCAGAGTGGTTGTACAAGTTTGCATTCCCACCAGCAA
>JAQQSO010002007.1:0-14780 GCA_028658305.1 Pachyuromys duprasi
CTGTCAGAAGTAGGATTGGTAATGATCCTTTCCCAATCTGTTGGCTGTCGTTTTGTTTGGATGACAGTGTCCTTTGCTTTACAGAAGCTTTTCAGCTTTATGAGGTCCCACTTATTGATTGTTGATCTTAGAGCCTGTGCTGTTTACACCATAGTTTCTGTCTGGTAGATATGGCAAAGGTCTTACTGCTTTTCACAGGGATTTGCAGCAAAACAGAACAAAATGATGGAAACCAGGCCCACTGACAGAACTCTTGACACATTATGCAATGTGCTTAAAATTACATAATTTGTAAAGTAACTGGAGATGATAAGGAAAACTCCCGTTGTTATTGTAGCATCTTCTCTTGCTAAATGCAACAAAATATCAAAGACAGAAAAGATAATGAAGCTTGTATGTACATAGTATAGTAAACATAACCCTATTAGATAAAGATGATGAAACAGCTGAGAAAAATCTATCAGGTTTCCCTATCAGTCTCTTTAATAATGATAAAGTAAACAAAAGTAGTTGTCATAATAAAATATCGAACCATTAATATAGCATCTAGCTATATTAATGGAAATTCAGAGATTCATAATGGAAGCTAAACAGATTGTCTCCAACTTATTTTTCTCCATGTGGATACTGTAAGTACAAGGGAATTCTCTGTGGCATTGAGATCAGGACCAGGCAGTACATCAAAGAAAGTGATCCATTGTTTGAGTGTATTGTGTGAAAGTGTGTCTTTGTCCTTTCTCACCTAAGGCATTCTCTGGTTGGTTTTTTAAAAAAGCTAACTGCCCTTCCAACATCTGAGCTGACAGTGGAAGGTGGGACTTCCTGGTAGAGAAAAAGGGAGTATGGGAGAGGGAGGAGAAGAGGGGATTCAGCAAGGTAGACTGGTTGTGCCAGGACATGCAAAGATGGAGGCTTATTAGTTGGGTTACAGGTGCTGGAAGGTAGCCTAAGCTAAAGGCCTAAGCCTTTTAAATATACAAGAGTCATTGTATGCTTATTTATAGCTGGCAGGTCCACAAAAGTCCAGGTCCAACCCATTCCTCTTACCTTTGTTCTTTGGTGATTTTTAGGCTTTGCACAAAATGGTTATTTTTGTTTGTTCGTTTGTTTTTCTTTTTATGTTTTATTTATTTTTATTAATTACATTTTATTACTTTGTATCCCCTCATAAACCCCTTCTTCCTTCCCTCCCAATCCCACTTTCCCTCCCCCTTCTCCACACATGCCCCTCTCCAGGTTCAAAATGGGTTTTAATTCCACTACTTCAATCATGCCTGTGATTAATCTCTCTCTCATTGACTTTTTCTGTTTAGTAATATTGCTAGTGAACTGCTGTTTTCCCATCTCTTTGAGTCAGTGTGATAGTTGTCCGTGCTCTAGTGAATTAGCAAATTTTCTGTCCAGGAACTCCTCCCTGATATGCAGAATATAAAAGTTTATCTCACAGGCTTTTCAAGAAGAAAATATTGGCCAATTGTGACATTTTATTTATTACCATAGTTTTGACTGAGACCAAAGATGATGACATCAATGGTTCAATTAGTGTTAGGAACACCATAATACTTTTGTCTTCCATGCCATAACAAAATAAATTAGCTTGAGTGATAAGCAACTGAGAAACTTGGTTTTTAATTTTATATTAAATTTTAATTTGATACATGAATAAAACTCATCAGTTTGTGCTTTTATTTTCTCAGCTATGATTTTGGTTTTGTTCTATCACAGCTTATTTTCCTTTTGCTCTCATTTATTTCTTTTGCTCAGATTTTTCTCAGCTGTTTCATCATCTTTACCTAATAGGATATTGTATTCTTTTATTCAGCCATTACTTTTCACCTTCTAACTTCATTTCTTCTAAAATTTTCAAGGTTTGCCCTATGTTTTTCATGTAATGTTTACACTTGAAATTCTATGAATATATGAATTTAAACATACTTGTTTCTTTACAAACACAGTAACTTTGTAAAAATTTAACACCAACAAAATTTCTGTTGGATTTTGTAGTATCCTCAAATATTTTTTTTGTTTATAAAATTTCAAATCTTTGAATTACACATTATATAGAAATATGTGTGGTTCTTTTAAAATATTTTAATTATTGTTGATAATAATTTTGTCTTCTGTAAAAAGCCTTAAATCCAACCAGAATGAGGTTGGCTACACCTCTAGCATTCATGGGAGAATTTCACCAATGTACATTTTTTAAATTTGCTCTTGCCACACATTATTTTAGCTCACAAGCTTTGTAGGTGGGTACGATTATCGATCACAGGCTGGATAGATGGGTCAGTGATTAAGAGCACTCTTACAGAGAACCAGGAGGGTCCAATTAGTAGCACTGCACATGGTGGCTCACAGCCACAGTTAATTCCAGATTTGCAGAATCCAATGCTTTTCTGATCTCTGCAGTTACCAGGCCTACATATAGTGTACACACATACATTCAATCATATCACTCAATAAACATTTAAGTAAATACATATAAATTTAAAATAATAATAGTGAGGATTACTTTTCCCATGCAGTAAGGTTCAAAGGAAACTTTTTAAATAATTTTTATTTTGTATATTAATCACAGGTTATTTACTTTGCATCCCAGCCATAACCTCCTCCCTCATTCCCTCCCAATCCCATCTTCCCTCTCTCATCTCCTCCCTGCCCCTTTCTAAGTCCACTGATAGGGGAGGTCCTCTTCTCCTTCCATCTGTCTCTAGCTTATCAGTTATCTGAAGGACTGGCTACAATGTCCTCCTCTGTGGCCTTGCAAGGCTGCTCCTCCCTAGGAGGGGTGGGGGTTGGGAGAGGGTGTCAAAGAGCCAGTCATTGAGTTCATATCAGAAACAGTCTTTATTCCCCTTACTAAGGAGCCTACTTGGATACTGAGCAACCATGGGCTACATCTGAGCAGGGATTCTAGGTTATATCCATACATTGTCCTTGGTTGGAAAACAGTCTCATAGAAGACCCATGTGGCCTGATATATTTGGTACTTGTGAAGCAACTCTCCTCTCCAGGTCATACTAACTCCCCCTTCTTTCATATGATTCCCTGCACTCTACTGAAGGTTTGGTTATGAGTCTCAGCATCTGCTTTGATACACTGCTAGGTAGAGTCTTTCAGAGGCCCTCTGAGGTAGGCTCCTGTCCTGTTACTTGATAAACATACTAAAATCTGTACACCTAAAGAAGATAAACAAGAAACAGGAGCTGAGGTAAGATGATCAATCCTTTCTTAGAAAGACAAATGGGATGGACATTGGAAGTAGGAGAAAACAAGTAACAGAACAGGAGCTTATGGTCTTTTTAAAGCTCTAATAGGGTCATAAGTAGATTGTTGTTGTTTTCCATTTAAGCACTTTTAATACTTTGAAGAATTTCAGATTACAGATATCTAACAAACACACTACACATAGGATCAAATGTTTTAGGTTCATAACTAATCGTTGTTGTTGTGAATGAATTTAATATGTCCCTCAAAGTTGGAGCTTTACCCTCAGTGTGGCAATGGAGTATCTAATGGTCCTTTGCATCATAGCACTTTGCCCTAGAAGAGCAGGCTAATGCTTTTTCTCTCTCTCCCCTCCCCTCTCTGTACGTTCTATTTTATTTAATTTTTGTTCTTTTCAAATTGAAAATTGAGTTTTCCATGCAATATATTCTACCATATATTACATTCTGACATCAATTTCTCCTCCTCCTCTCCTCCCAGTCCCTGCCCATCCCACATCCACTGCTTCTCTGTCTCCCTTCAGAAGAGGGCAGGCCTCCCAGGAATATAAACCAATCATGGTATATGAAGTTGCAGTAAGATTATGCACCTCTCCTCATATTGAGGCCAGAAGATGAAATGCAGTGGGAGGAAAGGGGTCCCAAAAGCAGGCAAAAGAGTCAGAGACAGCCCCTGCTTCCATTGTTAGGAGTCCCACAAGCTCACCAAGCTACACAACCATAACAAACATATGCAAAGGGCCTGTGTCAGAGGCATGCAGGCTCCCTGATTTTTAGTTCAGTCTTTGTGAGCCCCCATGATCCCAGGTCATTTGATTCCATTGTTTTTCTTGTTGTATTCTTGGCCCCTCTGCCTCCTTCTTTCTCTGATTGCATAGGATTCCAGAGCTCTGCCTAATGTTTAGCTGTGGGTCTCTGCACCTGTTTCTGTCAGTTGCTGGATGAAGCTTCAGTAATGATGATTATACTGGGTGCTTGTGTATGAGTATAGCAGAATATCATTGGGCATCATTTTATTGACTATCATCATTTTGTCTGTCGTGCTTGATTCTATCCTAGGTCCCTCATTTTTGGCTATGTATGCAGTGTCAGGGGTGGGGTCTCTCTCATGGACTGGGTCTTAAGCAGGAAGAGTCACAACAATCTACTTATGACCCTATTAGAGCTTTAAAAAGACCATAGCTCCTGTTCTGTTACTCGTTTTCTCCTACTTCCAATGTCCATCCCATTTGTCTTTCTAAGAAAGGATTGATCATCTTACCTCAGCTCCTCTTTCTTGTTTCTCTTCTTTACATGTACATACTTTAGTATGTTTATCAAGTATGTGGTAAACCTTACTTTTAAAACAAGTTGGTGCCAGCAATATATTCTAAAAACAAACTGATGAAGAATTAACCTGACACTGTGTGTGATGAAAGTTTGCTTAGAAGAAGCTTGCTATAGATGTGTACTGTTTTATTACAAGGGCAAAGAAATTTCTATAACACACAATACAAAATTAATTCAAACTTTGGCTACAAGAACGCTAGACTAGAGGATAAAGGAATTTATGTTGATTTAATCTGGTGGATTAAGGCATCCAGTTTCAAGATTTAATGATTCACCCCACTATTACATGATTCCTAAAAATATGGTCACAACACTGAACATATGAACTCCATTTTGTTTGTATGATGGAACTACTGCTCAGCCCTTCTTCACATTAAAACAATTTATCTGCTGCAAAATCACTTTTATTCAGTTTACAGTACAGAAGATTTATGTCTTATGTAATAGTTAATTTGGATCAAGGTGGCTGGCACAGTGTGCCCATGCTTAGGAATATATGGAATATTGATATTGCCTGAGGGGTTTTTGGATGATATTAACATTAGATTTTAGTGTGACCTTTCTGAAAGGTCAGATGCAGTGTCAAATAGGCAGTAGCAGTTTGCAGTTCTATGGATTGTTTCTGAGTCAGCATATAGTGTATCAGTCCTGGTGGGGCTCCTGTAGTCAGCATATGCAGGTACAGAGACTCCCAGAACTATCAGTGTGCACCTCTAGCTCTAGTGAGGCATCAGCAAAAATTTTGCCTACCAGGTCCATATCCTTATGTCTTCCTTGTCTAGAGGGTTTAGAGCTAAAGGGGAGACTGATGCTATCAGCTGACACAATGATTCCACTGAACTGGATAAAATAGCATCTGTCAAAAATTTGAACTGTTCCTGCCTCTTGAATCAGCAGTTAAAACAGGAGTTACTCTACATGCTGGAGTGGTTATCAGCAGTATCTCAGGAGTTACGGACTACTTCACAAGGTACATAAGAGAGATTGCCTGTAACACAGTAACTCACTAGGACATTCCCAGTGAGAACTCATCATCAAGTTCCACAATCATAATCAATAGAAAACCAAAGCCACCTGGCCCAGCAAGGACTGCTACTGGTCTAAAATCAAGAAATGGAGGTTTAACTAAGCCCATCCAGAAAACAACCCTAATGAGATGAGGTTGGTGCCACAGACAAAAAGAACCTATAATAAAGAGTAAAAGAAAGTACCTTTAAGACCAACTGTATTAGAGAACACTCTTGTTTTGGGGGCACATGTAACTTATTTATGTTTGTGTGCACAGTATATTTTTTATGACATTTCTTCAACCTTTATTATATATAATTAGATACAATGATTTACCATAAACTTCTAAATACCACTAACTGTGCAAAATTATTATTTAAATAATAACACATCAGAGAGAGAAAATATTGACCAGATATTCATCACTGTATTCCAGATGAATGGCACTGTGTTTCTTATTGTAAACAGGTTGACATATCATGTTATGAGGCAATAAAAACCTTTCATTACATATTCATTTCCATGTATATTAGTGTGAAATTATGAAGAAGCTAACTTGAAAAGATTGTTTTATGTGTTAACCTGACTGGACTATAGGACCTGGATGTAAGGCTAAATATTATTCTTTTTTTGCCCTTCTTTCTTTTTAAAATTTTTAAAATTTTCTTTATAATTCATTCACTTTATATCCCAATTTAGCCCCCTCCCTAGTCTCCTGCCTTTCCCACCTTCCCTCTTTATTCCTCCTAGTCTACCTCCTTCTTTTCCCTTATCCCTCCTTCCTTGGTCCCCAGAAAGGGGGAGCCCTCCTTCCCTACCATCTGGCACAACCTATCAAATCTCATAAGGACTGCCTGCATCCTATTCCTCTGTGTCCTTGCAAAGGGAAAGTGTCATGAGCTGGTAGCAGTGACCATGTCAGAGACAGCTCCTGCTTCCCTTTTTAGGGAACACACGTGGAGATTGAGATGCCCACGGGCTACATCTGAGCAGGAGGACTAGGTCATCTCTATGCGTGGTCCTTGGTTGATTCAACAGTCTCTGCACGGCCTCCTTGGCCCAGATTTTTTGGCTCTGTTGGTCTCCTTGTAGAGCTCCTGTTCCCTCCAGATCCTTCTATTCCCCCACTCTCCCATAAGACTCCTTGCACTCTTCCCAAAGTTTGATCGTGAGTTTCTGGATCTGCTTTGCTCCCTTACTGGGTGGAGTCTTTCAAAAAACATCTATGGTAGCCTTCAGTCCTGTTCCCACTCTTCAGCTGCTTCTGGTGTCTATTCAGTTTGCCCTTCTGAATGAGAATTATACATCCTTTTTAGGGTCTTCATTTTTATTTAGTTTCTTTAGGTCTGTGGATTATGTTATGTTTATCCTATATTATATGGCTAATACCAACTTATAAATGAGTGTATACCATGTCTGTCTTTCTCTTTCTAAATTACCTCATTCAGAATGATCTTCTCTACTTCCATCCATTTTCCTGCAGATTTCATGATTTCCTTGTTTTTAATAAATGAGTAATATTCCATTGTAAAAATGTAACACAATTGCTTTGAAAGCATCTTTTTTAAAAGATTAACATAAAAACTGCTGAACTTTGAGTAAAAGAGACTCCCCTAAAAGAGGGAGTGTATAGGTTGAAAGTTTATAATAACGTGAAAGACCTTTTTCTCGGCATAGGACATTCTGTTAGCACACATCCTACTGACACATCCCATTATTGTTTTCCTGCTGTCCAACATAGCATGATTCATATTTTATGTTTAGCATCAATTCTTCTTGGATCCAGGATCTATTCCCATTCTATAGGCTCCAGTTTTACTAAGATTCTTAAGAAAATGGACAAAGTAAATTTGTTCTATATTTTAAAAAAATCTTCTGAATTTGTTTTTGTCTGCTGGATGAATCCTACACTCTAACTCTTTTTAAATTTTAATTTTTATATTAATTACAATTTATTTACTTTGTATTCCAGTTGTAGCCCGCTCCCTCATTCCCTCCCAATCCCATCCTTCCTCCCTCATCTCCTCCCTGCCCCTTTCCAAGTCCACTGATAGGGGAGGTCCTCCTCCCCTTCCATCTGACCCTAGCTTATCAGGTATCTGAAGGACTGGCTGCAATGTCCTCCTCTCTGGCCTTGCAAGGCTGGTCCTCCCTTGGGAGGGCAGGGAGAGAAGTCAATGTGCCAGCTTCTGAGTTCATGTCACAGACAATTCCTGTTCCCCCTTACTAGGGTACCAACTTAGAAACTGAGCTGCCATGGGCTATGGCTGATCAGGGATTCTAGGTTATATCCAAACATGTTCCTTGGTTGGAGAATCAGTCTCAGAAAAGTCCCTGTGCCCAAACATATTTGGTCCTTGTGGAGATCCTGTCTTCTCCAGGTCTTTCTAACACCCCTTCTTTCATATGATTCCCTGCACTCTGCTCAAGGTTTGGTTAGGAGTCTCAGCATCTGCTTTGATACAATGCTAGGTAGAATCTTTCAGAGCCTCTCTATGGTAGGCTCCTGTCCTCTTTCTTGTTTTCTCTTACTTCCAATGTCCATCTCATAAAGCCATCTACAGATGTAATGCAATTGCCATCAAAACACCAATACAATTCTTTATAGATATTGAAAAAAAATTCTCAACTTCATATGGAAAAACAAAAAACTCAGAATTTCCAAAACTATCCTGTACAACAACAGATCATCTGGAGGTATCTCCATCCCTGATATCAAGTTGTACTAGAGAGCAATAGTAATAAAAACTGTATGGTAGTGGCACAGAAACAAATGGTAGATCAATGGAACCAAATAGAAGACCCAAGGATAAATCCACACACCTATGGAAACTTGATTTTTGACAAAGAAGCCAAAACCATTCAATGGAAAAAGATAGTATCTTCTACAAATAGTGCTGGACCAACTGGATGTCTACATGAAGAAAAATGAAAATAGATCCATATTTATCACCATGCACAAAACTAAAGTCCAAGTGGATCAAGGACTTCAACATAAAGCCAGACATACTAAATTGGGTAGAAGAAAAAGTTGGGAAGAGCCTAGAACTCATTGAAACAGGAGACAACTTCCTTAAAAGAACACCAACAGCACAGGCTCTAAGGTCAACAATCAATAAATGGGACCTCATGAAACTGAAAAGCTTTTGTAAAGCAAAAGACATTATCATCAGAACAAAACAACAGCCTACAGACTGGGAAAGGATCTTCACCAACCCTATATCTGACAGAGCGCTAATATCCAGAATATATAAAGAACTCAAGAAGTTAAACAGCAAGAAATCAAGTAATCCAATTGAAAAACAGGGTACAGAGCTAAACAGAGAATTCTCTGTAGAGGAATATAGAATGGCAGAGAAACACCTAAAGAAATGTTCAACATCCTTAGTCATCAGGGAGATACAAATCAAAACTACCCTTCGATTTTACCTTACACCTATCAAAATGGCTAAGATCAAAACTTCAAGTGACAATAAATCCTGGAGAGCTTGTGGAGAAAGGAGAAACCTTCTCCATTGCTGGTGGGAATGTGAACTTGCACAACCGCTCTGGAAATCTGTCTGGCTCTTTCTCAGACAACTAGGAATAGTGCTTCCTGAAGATCCAGCTATACCACTCCTAGGCATATATCCAAAATAGGCTCAGGTACACAACAAGGACATTTGTTCAACCGTGTTCGTAGCAGCTTTATTCTTAGTAGCCAGAACCTCGAAACAACCCAGATGTCCCTCAGTTGAGGAATGGATACAGAAATTGTGGTACATTTACACAATGGAATACTACTCATCAATTAAAAAGAAGGAAATCATGAAATTTGCAGACAAATGGTGGGATCTAGAAAAGATCATTCTGAGTGAGGTATCCCAGAAGCAGAAAGACATGGTATACACTCACTTATAAGTGTATACTAGACCTAAAAGATAGGATAAACATACTAAAATCTGTATAGCTAAAGAAGTTAAACAAGAAAGAGGACCCCGGGGTAAGATGATCAATCCTAGTTTCAAAAGTCTCTAGCTAAGTAGGTAAATAAATTCCTCTGACAAAGACAAACAAATTAGCGAGAATTTTGGATTGAACCCCTGAAGATTTAGTGGACTGAAAGAAGAGTAAATATTTATGAATCATAATATTTCCTGGGAATTTTATAATGTTAATGTAATACATATATCTATATTTTCATATTTTTAAAAACATTATGGTGATGTTTATACAAATTATTTAGCCTTAGATAAATGTCATAACATTTATCAACATTCCACATTTCAACATTCGAAGAAAATTTAAGTATAATGAATGAAGTAACAAGTATGTTCAGGCCACTGAAAAGTAGAGCTTAAGTTTTAACTGCTTCGTGCACTTTTGTGAAATATTTTCAGGTCTCAGAGGACCTAAAGTAGTACTATGCACTGACTACTGAGTGGAACACTTATATGGAATTAGTAGGTGTCTTCTGAAAGTAAAAGTAGGACATCAAAAATTTCAGAAAAGTACTCAAATGTTTGTATATTTTTAATATAAATCTTTGCATGGATTAAATTCTGCATAATCTCTAGTTTTCTACAATATTTGCTAAACCTTTGTATGCTTTAAAAACATTAATACATTAAAATGATTACAATTTTATTTGAATTTATCAATGTAAAAATTCTCTTAAATTATTTTTATAATTTTGAGTATCTTTAACTATTTGAAATAATCCCCTATTTCAGCATTGCTGAACATATGTACTTACATATGTACAAGCTTATCTTCATATAACAATTATATAACTAACACCTGTACTTACACACAGATAAATATGTGTGAATTTTTACAGAGTTCTGTTGAATTTACTGTATAGCATGGCTTCATATGTAATAGAATAGCATAGTATTGTTGTAACTGCAATGAAATAACTAAGGCAAACTGACTTTGAAAAAAAAAACATGGGTTGATTTGTGACTCACCATTGGAGGCTGAGCATACTAGATCATATGACATCAGTAAACGGTTCAGCTCTTAATTAGGAACAAAATGAGGATGCTATCAATATCCAAAGACTTTTAAACAATTGCCTTATTTACCAATGTCCAAAAAGTTTAAATCATTAGTGGTTGACACTTAGGACAGAAATGCTTATTGTTGGCATAATCATCATATGAGAAATGCCCATGAAGTTAATTTGCAACTAGTTTTCACAGCGTTTATAAATATGTTATGAATTATTCAAGGCTTGTCCCAGAAAGATTAGGTACACTGTTGAGTTTATAAAAGAAGAAATTAAAAATGCAATCATGTAAACAAACAAAAAAATGAGCCTTCTTATTTATCACCACAAATAAAATTTTAATCAGTACAGGTAGAGAAAAAATAAAGCCTTAGATTACATATTCACATTGATACTTTATAATGCAACGTTATATTTACTATCAGATAATGATTTCCACATACTTAGTTTAATTTAGAAAGCTGAGACCAATATAATGATGTTTTAAAAGTCTTTTTTTTATTAATTTCAGTTTGTTCACTTTGTATCCCAGCTGTAACCCACTCCCTCATTCCCTTCCAATTCCACCGCACCTTGGCTCCTCCCCAAGCACACTGAGAGGAGAGGTCCACCCACCCTTCCATCTGACCCTAGACTATCAGGTCTCATCAGGACTGGCTGCATTGTCTTCCTCTGTGGCCTGGTAAGTCTGCTCCTCCCATCAATGGAAGGTGATCAAAGAGCCAGCCACTGAGTTCATGTCAGAGAGAGTCCCTGTCCCTATTACTAGGGCACCCACTTGGTGACTGAGCTGCCATGGGCTACATCTGTGCAGGGATGCTAGGTTATCTCCATGCAAGGTCCTTGGTTAGAGTGTCAGTTTCAGAAAAGACTCCCAGGCCCAGATATTTGGTCCTGCTGCTCTCCTTGTGGAGTTCCTTATCCCTCCAGGTCTTTCTATCTTCCATTTCTTTTTTAAGATTCCTGCACTCTGCCCAAAGTATGGCTATGAGTCTCAGCATCTGCTTTAATACACTGCTGGCTGGAGTCTTTCAGAGGCCCTCTGTGGTAGGCTCCTGTTGCCTACTTTCTCCTTCTTCCTATGTCTGTCCATTTGCCTTTCTGTGTGAGGATTGATCATTTTATCCAAGAGCCTCCTTCTTGCTTGGTTTCTTTAGGAGTACAGATTTTAGTATCTTCATCCTGTATTATAATATCCGCTTATAAGTGGATATTAGACATATAATACAGGATAAAAGAGTATATACCATGTGTGTCTCTCTGCTTCTGGTATACTTCACTAAGGATGATTTTTTTTTTCTAGTTGACACCTTCGGCAAGGCTGCGCACTTTCTCCATAGCTCTTCAACATCGTACTTGAAGTCCTAGATAGAGCAACAAGAAAACTAAAGGAGATCAAGGTGATATAAATCAGAAATAAAGAAGTTAAAGTATCACTATTTTCAGATGATATGATACTATACATGAGTGATTATGAGTAAAAATTCAACCAGAGAACTCCTTCACCTGATAAACACTTTCAACAAAGTGGCTGGATATAAAATTAAGTAAAAAAAAAAATAATCAGTAGCCTTCTTGCATGTGAAAGGCAAAAGGGATGAGAAAGAAATTAAGGAAACAATAGCCTTCACAATAGCCACTAACATAAAGTACCTTGGTGTGACTCTAACCAAGCCAGCAAGAAAAGACCTGTTCGAAAAAAAATTTCAAGTCTCTGAAGAAAGGAATGGAAGAAGATATCAGAAGATGGAATGATCTCCCATGCTCATAGATGGGTAGGATTAACATAGTGAAAATGGTCAACCTGTCAAAAGCAATCTACAGATTCAATGCAATTCCCATCAAAATACAAACACAATTCTTTACAGACCTTGAAAGAACAATTCTCAATTTCATATGGAAAAACAAAAAACCCAGAATTTTCTAAAACAATCTTGTACAACAGATTGTCTGGAGGTATCTCCATCCTTGATCTCAAGATGTACTACAGAGCAATAGTAATAAAAATTGCATGGTATCAGCATAGAAACAGAATGATGGATCAGAGAAATCTAATAGAAAATCTGGAAATAAACCCAAACACCTACAGATACTTTATTTTTGACAAAGAAGCCAAAACCATACAATGGAAAAAAAAAATAAAGACAGCATTTTCAAGAAATGGTGCTGGTCTAACTGGATGTCTACATGTAAAAGAATGCAAATTGATCCACTGTGCACAATACCAAAGTCCAAGTGGATCAAAGACCACAACATAAAACCGGACACACTAAACCTGTTAGAAGAAAAAATGGGGAAGAACCTTGACATCATTGGTATAGAGGACAGCTTCCTGAACGGAATACCAACAGCACTGGCTCTAAAATCAACAATCAATAAATGGGACCTCATGAAACAACAAAAAAAAAACCTTCTGTAAAGCAAAGGACACTGTCATCAGAACAAAATGACAACCTACAGACTGGGAAAGAACCTTCACCAACCCTGTATCTGACAGAAGCCTAATATCCAGAATATATAAAGAACTCAAGAAGTTAAACAGCAACAATCAAATAATCCAATTACAAAATGAGATACAGAGGTAAACACAGATTTCTCAACAGATAAAAATCGAATGGTAGAGAAACACTTAAAGAAATGTTCAACCTCCTTAGTCATCAGGAAGACGTAAATCAAAATCACCGTGAGTGCTCATCTTATACTCATCGGAATGGCTAAGATAAAAACAAACAAACAAACAAACAAACAAACAAACAAAAAAACTCAGGTGACAACACATGCTAGAGAGGATGTGGAGAAAGTGGAACCCTCCTCCACTGCGGGTGGCAATGTAAACTTGTACAACCATTTTGTAAATCAATCTGGCACTTTCTCAGCCTGCTTCCTCAAGATCCAGCTATAGTACTCCTAGGCATATATTCAAAATATACTCAAGTATAAAACAAGGACATTTGCTCAACCATGTTTATAACAGCTATATTGATAATAGCTAGAATCTGGAAGCAACCCAGATGCCTCTCAAGTGAGGAATGTACAGAAAATTTTGTACATTTACACAATGGAATACTACTCAGCATTTAAAAACAAGGAAATGAAATTTGCAGGCAAATGGTGTTTAAGAAATCTTTACATCCTTTATTTCTAACTCAAAGACTTCATTCTGAATGATTTACTAAGAGCAGTTTTTATTATGAAAACACCATTGCATCCTTTAATCACATCTATTGGCAATCCCCAGTTTGTTTCGCTACCTTCAGTCTTATTGCAAATGTGTTACCATGGGGTTTAGTTATTGAGGATATTATCTCCATGATGTTTGTCTGGAGGATATGCAATAAGGACTTGGACCTTAATATCAATGTAGAGATGAGTAACCTCTTAAATACATTCTAACTGCAAATAAATAATGCAAATAAAAGTATCTAGGAAGTTATCAACTCCAAATTAACTGAGATCCATGCATATAACTGAATAAAAGAAAGAACATTCTGTCTATTTTAAAAATGAAAAGGTGTACAATTTGATTTGGTGACCCCTGGCATTCTGGAATCTTTTATATATAGTTTCTGGCATTAGTTATTTGTTTGCCTAAGATGTACAGTGTGACTTTACTTGTCTTTTTCTAATAACCCAACTTTCTCATCATCATCTGAAGAAATTTACAAATACTTTTCATACTTAATATTATGTTTGGTGGTTTGGTGACTTTTCTTGGGGAGACATGAAAGAATTTCATTAACATGCCAAACCACAGGGAAGTTTCTATCCAAGCCTAGCTTGCTGAAGCAATGTGCTTCTAGGGGGTGTGTTTAAGCATATGTATTACTCAATGGCAGCTATACACCTAAGCATCAAATTCCAGTCAATCAGTTGCTTTTTATATGTTCCTACTTTAAAAAATGGTACCATCATCTCACACCTAAGGCTCTCACTTCCCAATGAGTAAACATAAATAGTTCGTGACTTCAAGCACCTTCCAAAGGGGACCACAGCAACTCTGAATCCAGAAACTATGTCTATAATTTCATGTAAAAAAACAACCAAAAAAAGCACTACATTTAGAGAGAGACATTATTTTTTTTTGAAATTTATTTTATTTATTTATTTTTTTAAATTTATTTATTTTTATCTCAATCACAGGTTGGGTACTTTGAATCCCAGGCGTAGCCCCCTCCCCCATTCCCTCCTACCCTCCCACTCCCTCCCTCATCTCCTTCTTCCCCGCC